>JAUMJJ010000033.1:600000-867500 GCA_033556795.1 Tapera naevia | reverse complement strand
ATGAATATTGAATAGAGACCTAAATTAGAAGAGACATGAGTAGGACTGGACTTCACCAGAAAACATAAAGGAGGGCTCTTACCTGAGTGATCCCAAAAGAAAGTAATTCAAAAAATATTTTTACAAGACCTGTTAATTCAGAGGAATGCTAGGGGAAAAATCCCTCATTTATAACTGTAGAATTAATATATATGATATTTCTGTTTCTTAATCGTTTGGGACTGTGAAGCGTATCTGTCATAAAAAAAAAGCCATAGCTATGTAATTTTTTTTGCCCAGAAACAGAGTTTTTATGTCAATCCTATGTGTGATGTTTGAAACAAAATTTTCACTGGCACTTATTTCTTGCAACTTCTGTTACATAAAACTCATAATTTTGATGAAGAGGATTAAGTTCTGTGGAAGCTACTTATAAAACATCGCAATAATGAAAAACAGTGAAAACATGCCTAAATGCCTAGTAACATTATGGTTTGCGCTGATGAAATAGACCTTTACAATTAAGCCAGTTAGAATAACATATTGAAGAACCAGCAAAATGGCCCATTATATTATTATGAGAGACTAAGTAAGTCAGAGGGGTTTTTAATGTTGTCGTAAAACTAGGTAAAGTAATGTACATATTGAACGCTCTAAACAAGAGGTCTCTTTGTTAGAAGATATGCAGTGAAGCCCGAGCTTTTCAGAGGTGCTTGTTTCTTTAGCACATCTGAAATTCCCCACTGTGTACTTAAGTGTTTAAGTGGGGGTCCAGATGTGGTCCTCAGCCACAGTTCTGGTGGGAAGCAGTTTGGTGATCAATTTTCAGAGTGGCAGTAGAGGAAGCAGCATAGCACACAAGGCTCCACAGCCTCTCCTTTTCCTCTCAGTCGATTGTCGTGGGAACAGCAGTTTTCTGTTCTGTCTCAGAGTACTTATGCATACAGATAGAAGTGTCTACCTGTTCAGGCTCTAGGAATTGGTTATGGCATTGTCCTCTGAGGAAAATCTGCGAGCTCTACTGAAATATCTTACAGGCCAGCTACTGCCCACAAAGTGTAAATTGGACCCTGTTGAATTTAGGTACTTGACACTGACTGTGCACCCAATCTAGCCATGTAGTGTAAACTAGCCAAAGCAGAGGGAAAGCCAAGGAAATTTGTGTAGATGGTAGATGGTTTGTTGTCAGGTTTTGGGCAAGGCAGAGAGACAGACTATCTTATTGACTGTCTACTTACTGATTCCTGGAAAAGGCATATATATGATGCCTGTGCATTTCACATTCGCAACAATTTTGGTGTTTCTTTCAGCAGAAGGATCAGTCAATTTATGCATTCCTGGTTCAGAAACAGTGCTGATGAATAAGAAACAGTGTTGCAGTGCAAATTAAATACAACATTTTTCCGCTGAGATGAAGAAAAGGAGAGATTACAAACCCATAGTATAGATCAATGTCTAGACATGAAAAACTTATGTATGTCTTAATTGTGCTTAAAATTCGAAAGGTTTCACAATTGCCTGCAAGGACCCTTGGATCAAAAAATTAAACTGAACTGACTTGGTCTAAAACAAAGGAGATATTTTCTCTAAGGTATTATAGAGTTCAGACCTATAGAGATATATTTTGTGCCTTGAAAAAACCCACCTGATTTTTATTTCCTGAAAATATAATTGTTGCTTGTATGGTTGTTGCATTTATCTTTTGCTATGCGTTCAGCTGTTAACATCCCTATTTTTCTGTCGTTGTGATACTTTTTATTGTTAAGACAAACTTGTTAGAGGGCAGCAGTTAATTTGACTTCAACTTTTTTTTGGCACCTGGTAGTTGCTCTATCAAATCAGAATTGATTAAATCTAGGCAAAAGAATACAATAGTTTTCAATGATCTGTCTTATCATTTTTCATGTCACAACATTGTGATTGTTGTGATTAATCTATATGACACTGTATGGATTTCATATAATCAATGTTAGGAGCTACTGTAGGTCATTGTTCAAAGACTGATTCGTTAGTAGGATTTATTTCAGTCCATTCTTATGCTCTTACAAATTTACATAGCACTCATTTCTAAGGCAATGTTGTGAAATGCCATTTAGAAATATTGACTCAGCTGTGAATGATAGATTAACTATTTAATACTATCCTGTGATTTTGAGAGGAACTGGTGCATTGTATGAAATGTTTCAGTTTTCAAAGTTTAAATGATTACATTGTGTAGGAAGTTATTATCTAAAGGGAAGATTTACTTCCACGCTGAAATACTATGCTAGATAACACTGTAAATTCTCATTTTTCTCAGCTTCACAGTTTTTAAGGGCTTCTAGTTTTTTCACTTAAAATGTTTACTTCTTCTGTAGGGATCTTACTAATCCATCCTTCTGGATTTCTATTAAATGCTGACTACCTTTCAGATCAAATTCCTAAAGCTTATGAGGTTGAAAATTTTACAGCTGATGGTGCTAGTCACTTTGTACACATTCACAGGGCAGTCTTCTGTAGACCCTATCTATGTACTTCCTCTTCTGCAAATCAAAGCTGGAAATTCACTGCCAGTTTTAGTGAAGGCAGCTATTATTTTCAGCTGTCTTTTCACTTTTCTACTAAGAAAAGGATAGTGAGCTACAGAGAATTCTGGGGGAGAGAAGAAATTCAACTGCTAAAATGTTTCTTTCAATTCATCTGCCTTTTCACTAGCACAATTTCTGCAGTTTTTAGAGTACTATGCACCTTAGTTCTACCTGACTGTTCCCTTACAGTTGCTCACTAAACTCTAGCAACAGACTAACTCTGTACTATTATGGAAGTTGATCTTCTCAGAATCATTAACTCAATAAACAAAATTACTTCTTGCTCAGATTCAAATCCAACACTATTCATTGTAAAATTTACTGGTATTTCTTTCTCTTTCACCCTCTTTGAAGGTCTACTTACTTTTAAAAATTATATTTTGCACTAATACTATGGTGAGATCTCTCCTGCATGGTCTCGGGCCCTTTGTAGTAAATTTAGTCATCTAAAGCATTACTCAAGGGAACATTAGGCATCATTTATGATCTTTTATTAATACCTGATTGTTTGCTTCAGGACTTCTGAGAACAGTAACAAGTCTTACAGCATACTCACTTTTCTCTTTTTTCTTCTCTCAAGATCTGTCATAATATCAAAAGCTAACTACTCTAGTATTTGGGCGAATAACATCCCCTGACATATTTCTTTTCTGTGTTTAGTATTGACAGCATTTATTTGGACTTGCCATCCTAATTTATCATACTTAGTGTTATATCAGTGGTTGCCAGTATGTTCCAAGTGATTAATGCTTCATTGACAATATGAAAATTATTTAGAAAATGGCAGAAAATAAATTATGACCTTTTTTCTTTGACTTTAAAATACTCTCCTTCATCTGCTTACATAGTCACAACCTCATGTATCTTATTTATGCAGTATTACTTTAGCTGTTCTGACAGCCTTTATTTTATTTTTCTTACCTCCCAGAAATGCCTTTATGCCTTATTGACTCTATCCTCTTTTCAAATTTTATAGAATGTATTCTCCATTTCTCATGTCTTAACTTTTTTCTCTCTCTCCACTATTGTTTGTTATTTGACTGTGTAACTATTATTTATCTCAGTGGTACATTTCATGATGCAGTTTGTATGAAATGTGCTCTGCAAAGTATAGTTGCATTGTATCGTCTCATAAAAGTACACAGTAGTTGTCTTTGAACAGTATAATTTTGCTTTGAAAGAAGTGAAGTTCCTAATTTGATATAAATATATAATGCGACTGTTTGATGGTAGAAATACTTTTGAAAACACAGAATTTTGTCCTTGAAAAATAGGCTTTCTCCTTTTATTTAATACTACCAGTCACCTCCATGTATTATTCAAACCAAACAGATGTATACCTGTGGGCTCATTTGTTTTATGTACAAACAGTGAAGGAAAATACAGTTACTAATCACTACAATGTGAAATACTTTTTAAAACGTCTGTGTCTCTCTGTTGAAATAAGAAACTTACTATCCTGAAATCTGAGAGAAAGAAAGAAACAGAGAGCTTGTTAGTAGTGAAGGAGTTGAAGAATGTATAGAACTTCAAAAAATGAAGTGTTTCCAGGCAAAAAAACCCCAGAATTGGAACCAGTAAGCGATGCTTGCCAAATGATGTGAGAGGCTTAAAGAATACTTTATCTTGTCTAGGCAGTACTGCTACTTGTATTACGTAGTTTACTGTTTCTCCCATAGAAAGTGACAGTGGATTGTAACTTTAGAAATCTCAGGTCAGGATGAACAGTAAATTGACTCTGAAAATAGAAAAGTAGATTTTTAAACTGGACAGACATATAAACCTCATAGCTGTGTGAATGGTTTAAGGAGAACGTAAATCCTTGGCACAGAGGATAGATGATTGCACATGGCAAAGAAAAAGGGAGTTCTGTATCAGTGAATTCTATATGATGAATAACTATTTTTCTTTAAATGAGAAAAAACTCCATGGCCAAATCTTGGTCCTAACCCTCTACTCCACTCTTAATCTAGAAAATAGTGAAGGAGTTGGTTTATTATGAAAGATTTTGTAATTTGGTGCATGTCTAAACTGTCCTACTTTGTAAATTAATATTGTTCCTATTATAATTTTAATTTGACAGTGCACAGGGAAAAATAGTGAGGTCTGTACCAAAGAAGAAAACCCCTAGAAGCTCTACTGGTGATACTTGATGATAAGAAATCTGTCTTTTTCTGGAAAGACTCTTTAGATCAACTTCTCTGCTCTCTTCCTTGAGAACTGATGGTTGTTGGCAAGAGCTACAAATTGTTTCCTTTGTGATGTTGAATGTGTTTCTAACTGCTAGTTTCATTACATGGACAATGGTCATAGAGTCATTATCAATTTTCAGCTCTTGTAGGAATGAGCTCTAAATCATTTTATTCTGTGATAAATAAATTGTAGACAAATGGTAGGCTTTGGGTCAGTAGGGGTTTAGAAAGAAAGGTCTTTAAACAGAGATCAGATAGAGAGACCGGAAGCATTATGAAATGAACTTTTTAAAAGGATATAATGTTTTTGCCTCTAGAATGATTGGCAGAAATGAAATTAACAGAATATGTCAGAAGTTTTCCATGATACATATTTGTCATGATTCCTGCAGTGACATACAACAAATATGGGATAAAAAGACATGTTATTAATATATGAAACAGATTACATCTAGACTCTCCATGTATTTTTTTATGATCTCAGCTAGTATATCACATTATAAAGCAGGAACCTAAATATAAATGTCAACTAAAGGTAGCTTATGTTAGTTTTCATTATTTTCTTCTAACTTGGTGTTTAGAAGACACAAAAAAAAATATTTTGACAGATACTGATTATGCAGTCCACTTAACCTCTGGGTTATTATTTTTCTCTCACATTCTGATTATTCAGGCCTTTTGCTCTGCCTTATTCTTTTGAACTACAATGGTGTAATACGTAAAGTCACATGAAATGCAGCCTTCTAGAATATACTGATGATACTATTCAATAGGAAAGAATTATGATGGGAGTCTGTCATTTGAATGTACACAAATATCTTCATGTGATCTTTAAATAAAACAAGAAAATATCTGAAAGGTGAAAAGTAACCTACATGGGTAGTTTTTAGTGCATGGCACTTCTGCACATAGGACAATTATTATTTCATTTATCATGCAGATTGTGAGAACTGTGAGTGGCTGATTACCAGTGCAAGTACTTTGATATCCAGCAGTGCATTAGAATATACATACTTGTGCTATAGACCTTTCTGTTTATGCTTCTAGGGTTTTAAATCTGGACCTTTGAAAACCCGAGCAGGGATACTATTAATTGAGGACTTTGGTTTTGCTAAATTTTCCAAGATGTATCTCCTTAGAGTTACAGGCAAATTAAGTCACTCTGTGGGAATCAAATAGAAAAGATTGCCATAGATTATGTTCAAAATAATCCATTAAGATCACTTAGCTAAGCATCTCACATAACAGAAAACGGTTACATGAATACTTCATCAATGATACCTTCTGTTTTCCTTTTCTTTTCAATTTTTTAAAGACAATCTCCATGTAATTATTTTAAGGCATAGAAAGCCTTCTGTATCTTTGGATAATTGTTCCCTTGTGGTTCATTTTCTTCACAATTTAAAGTACATATCTTATTTCAAGCCTGCAACTTGGAGCTTTCAGATATCGTTACCACTTTTGTACCTAAAGCAAAAAATATTATCCTCAAAAATTTCTTCACACCAGGAGCTTCTGTGAGTAAACTAAGTGGAAGTTAGGACTGTGGAAAATAAGTGTGATGTCCCACACTTATATAGTTATTTATAACCATTTCTAATTTGTCCATGTTTATTTGTTTGTTTTCTAAATGTAGACGTCTAGCCCAGATATATGATTTTTGCCATTATTAGTGAATGTCCACAGGCTTTGTGGACAGGGTCTCAGGACTTGTCTGGGTTTGCCTGGCCTGAGCTGGTTGTACCTTTGTTAACAGTTGCCAGCCACCACTTGAATGGTGTCTGACCTGAATGGGCTTCAGCTCACTGAATCTCGCAAACAGTGAAAGGATGACAGACCCTGAAGTCCGTTTATAACAAGCAGTAGCCCTTTGCGTGACCTAAAGGTATGAATAAATTTGGAAAGGAAATTTAACTTCATTATTCACAGAAATTGTCTATATTGATTAAACAATTTGAATTATTACACTGTTAAACATGAACTGGACTGACAGAAATTCTATCTCCACTTGTAAAGTGTGTTTTTTCTTGCTCATAACAAGATTTTGAGTGTAGTAGACAGAACTAGAAACAGGACTTTAAGTTCTTCCTAATCCTGTATGGATAAACACATCGTCTTCTTTTTACAGTCTTCTCCTGTTATACAAGTAGGACTCTTATTCCCTTTCTTACATGGAACATCAGTTTTTGAGTTTGATATTCATGTGGAGATGTCTAAACTTCTGCATTGCTGCATTCCACACTACTACTAGCACCACTTTTCTGCATTCCTTAGGAGTGACCTGTGATGCAAGGTGCAAACTCTCTCTTGCCTTTTAATCTAGAAAATCTTGCCAATACTTGCATCTCATATAGGTGCATTCATACTTTACTTCCCAGTTTGGAACGCAGGTTTTACTAAGTCACATTTTATACTTATGTTACCGGTTGGGACTGTAAAGTCTCTGTTAGGAGCTCAGGAAATTATGCTATAATCACCTGTACTTAGGAAAAAACATTAGTTTCAGCCCAGGGATTCATTTATCTTTGAAACCACTGTCTTACACAGGACTGCCTTAAGCAATGTGCTTCGGCTAGAGAGTTCTTGTGTAGAATTTGTAGGAATATTAAGGCTGTTTTACCAGTGGCAGCTTTAGACTTCTAGCGTATGTCTTACAGGTTGAAATACCTTGAAATGACAGATTTTTTTCTCTATACATATTATAGAGTTTGCAGCTCTCTATGGCCCTTGTTTCTTCCAAAACCTGAAGCTGTAGCTAAGCAATATGCCCGTGGGTATTTTGAATCTGCCTGTGGGTAGATAATGACTTCTAACATCCACAGAACTCTGCTGAAACAGATGGAAAAAAATGAACAATAGGATTTCTCTATATGATTTAAATGACTGGATGATCATCTGCACTTGACATAACCTCAGAGCAGTGAAAACTATCAAAGGTGCAGGTTACTACCTTTGTATTTTTTGAATGAAGTGATAATGTGTTTCCTTACTTACAGTACTCTAGGGAAAAAAAGAAAATTTCATGAGAAAAAAGTACTTTTGTATTTAGTCTGTATTGGTATTCAGCTGTGCGCAGTGATTCTGATATTCTCAGTGGCATGAAGTATTACATTATTCAGATCTAAGAGAACACGATGGAAGCTTAGCAAGCAGCCTGTTGCAGTAACAGCAAAACTTATATACAATAAACTAAAAACAGAGGAATAACTTAGAATGGGTTGGTTTGCCTCAGCTAAAAGGTAGAGACAAGGAAGTTGAGATAGGCTTTGTGGAATTCTGTCCCTGTTAACCTCACTGAGCTCAGGACTTCATTATGTCACCCATTTCCTCTCTTACAATGTAGGTGTAATTTTTTTCTTAGTTCTCGGTGAACTAAATCCTGGTACTGAAGTCAAAATTGGATCTAAAGTGGCACATTATGCATAAGTAATTGCGATAAGCTTCTTAATTTTTTCTTTCTGAAGGTATCCATTTGAAGCAAAGCATGTCCTGTAGAGTTGATACAAAGCTATAGTTGTCAACACTATTGCTTGTCAAATTTTTTTTTTCTACTTGAGAGCCTTTGTTTGTCTGCTTGCAGTGATCCTCAACAGCATGATTTCCAATATAGAAACATTTACCAAAAACTGATGATTGTCGGACCATGTTTTCTGTATGCAGGTGATAACATACAGTGGTATCACTGTAGTGGAGTCACAGTTCTCAGTGCTGTATATGTCAAAATATCCTAACCAGGAATATTACCACTTCCCAGCCAGTCTTATGATCTGGTAAGGGCTCTGTAGGATCTGGTCCTGCTGTGGACTGCTTTCTCTCTCACAAAAAGCTCCTCGTTTGTCCTCAGTTCTCCTCTCCTTTGATATAGGTACCCTGACACTGACTACTTGAGCTGCTTCCCAGCAAAATGTTGTAGTGGAGCAAGGCACACAGTCTGATTCAGTAAGGAAGCGGTGAAGTCTTCTGAAGGTGCCTTTTTAGCTGACTGTATCCCTGTGCAGTCCAACCCACATCTGTATTTTGTGTAGATCCTAATTAAAGTATCGAGTTAGGACTCCCCTGTTCAATCAAGAGGCATCCATTAACAGATGGGTTAATCTTCAGCCAGTTCAACCAGTGTAAAGGCAACACCCTCCATCATCTCTTTATTTGATGCTGTCTCTGTGTTGTGACGTCCCCCAGTGGAAGGTTGTGATCCATATCCATGTTATATCTAGATGTTGGAAAGCAGAGGATTAGTAAGGTGGAAAACATTCCTGAAATCCAGCAGACCTTTTCCCAGGAAGTTTAATAGTGGTTGTATTAAACACTTGTTGGCATAAATGTCACAAGAACTGCAAAAAGAACTACCATCATTTATAGAAGTTGTCTTCCAGTGTTTCTTGCTATGAATTATTACTCTTTGAAACAAAGTAAGGAATAAAGCCATAATAACAATGTAAGTGTTCAGTTTCAGACTGTTAAGAAAACACTTCCTTTAGGCAAATAAATTTTTGTTACTAGACTGAGACGTATTGTGAGACATACGTTGTGTCTTATTGATTACTCTGAAAAGGTATTTTTATACTATGTATTTCCACATTTGATCAAATTTTTGTTGTTAATTTTGAAATTCCCTAAGAGTGTATCATAGTTTTCATGTTTGGTGTATAATTATACCTGTCTTTCATAAATTTGTATGAATTGTAGTATGTGTGCTATTTGTTTCTAAATTATATGAAAAATGATTAAACCAGTCACTACAGAACTAATGATTTCTCAGTTTTAACTATAAAGATAGAAAAGTAGTTTTTTACCTTAATTGTTACAGGTAGTATTAGCAGGGAGATACTCTTCCTCTGTTTTCGATCACTTTTGTTGGCCAGGGAATTTGAGGGCAGTGTGATGTAAATGGCATCAGATCTACGAGTTCAGAGCTTTCTTCTTTTGTTATAGTTAGATGAAGGTATTCACACCTTGCCTTGAAAATATGATTCTATTACTGTTCAGTTATGATCTAAAATGTTTGAGACAGATCCTTAAATATATTCTAGGGGAATGCAACATCATTCCCACTGCAACTTACTTTAGCTTTACTTTTGATTAATGTTTTCAACCCTTGCTGCTCAACTGTGTTATGTTTATGAGTTCTTCTTTCCAACCAAGACATTTTTCTACTTTACTGGACATAAGCAAAATGGATTTATCTTACACCTTAATATTATACATTTTAGTAATGGGTGAGGTGTCTTTCAGACATTTATTTTAACTAATATAATGGTGAGACCTGCCTTTTTCAAGGCACTAAGCACCTCTAATCCCAGTTGAAGTTGAGAGTAACTATGCATATTCTGTATGACTCAAATTCAAATCCTCAAGTATTTTCATCAGCTTTTAAAACTAAGAATCTACAAGTATAATGAAATAAAAATTACATTTCCTATCTTACCCCCTCTTTAAATGTACATAAATGTACATTTAAATACATTTAAAATAATAACTGTATCATAAATAATAGATAAGCAAGTTATGGTTTTGCAAGGGTGAAATAACTAGACACCAGTAATATTTTACTTTTTATTTACTAAAGGTTCTTCATCGTGAATGAAATTGTTGTGTTTTAAACCTTTTCAGAAGCTTTATACCAATTTCATTAAAGGATAAATGAAACTTTTGCTATACTATATTTACTGTTTGTTCAGCTGAAAAATCTAGTTGTGTCAGAAGTAAAATCTGTTGATGTAAATAGGTATGGTTGGCTCACCTTGGCTGGTTACCGAATGTCCATCTAGCTACTCGCAACACAACAGATGAAAAAGCTCTTGATGCCAGATAAAGCCAGAGAGATCTCTTACCAGTTACTGTCACAAGCAAAACAGACTCAACTTGTCGTAAATTAGTTTAAATTATTGCCAATTTAAATAGAGTTGGATGGTGAGAAACCTAGAACACCTTCCTCTCAACCCCAACTCCTTTTGTTCCCT
This sequence comes from Tapera naevia, assembly GCA_033556795.1. Lineage (NCBI taxonomy): Eukaryota > Metazoa > Chordata > Aves > Cuculiformes > Neomorphidae > Tapera > Tapera naevia. The sequence goes on along the minus strand of JAUMJJ010000033.1, from coordinate 856,802 downwards.
CACTTGTCAGTACCAGACAGCGTTTTGCCCTTTCTTAGCTGAAAGGTGCCCACCCATGACTGGGGGCCTGGGCTGGGCTGTGCCCTCTGGTGGGACCACTGGAGTTGGATGGATGACTGATTATGTATTTTTAAAGTAGTTTTCAATCTCTGCCATGTTTTCACCACTCAGAATTCTTTTCCAACGGATTTCTACCTACTTGGGTATCTGGAAAATAGTCTTTTGATATACCTAAAAAACTTGTTGGCAGAACTAAGTTACTGAATCATAACACTAAAAAAAGGCTTTAAAAGCTTCCTCCAGAGAAAGACACTGGTAAAGCTGGCTTCTGTAACAGTAAAGACAAGAAATAAAACTCAAAAATAGAATGAGAGTTAGCAGCACTTCCTGATAGAAATAAAACCTACATTATCCTGCCCAAGGTTCAGTAACAAGGTTGAATAACAATAATTACTTATAGTACTTAACAGTCTGAAAATGCCAAGAGGCAAATTCAAAAAACAGTACTGCCTTGATCTTACAGAAGACTGCACATCTTCTCTAGAAAATTTACAGAAGTTTGTGTGATGCTAACTGCATTATTTTGTGTGTTACCCTCTCTAGTGTGTTACTTGAATGATTTATCATCCTTGCCCATTGGTTTCAGTTTCCATCAGTTTCATTTGTATTCATGAAAGAAACCTGGTGTGGAGAGGAGGTAGTAGATACTTTTTTCTTTTTTTCTTTTAATCACTTGTTTTACAGAGCAATTCTTTTTGTTCCTATCTGACACAGTGAAGAAAATACTGCCAAAGGCAAGGGCATCAACCACCTTTTTGAAGGTCTCTGGTAAACTATTATTTATATGACTTCAGAGAGTTTGCTTCATATTTTAAAGGGCAGTATTACCAAGCTGAGAAACTTTGGAAAATACATAATCCATTAACCTTATCTGCTTTCCTGACTGCTGTAGATGCGCACAGCTCTGTGATACAAAGCAATGTTTTTCCACCTGTATTATTTTACTTTGGATGTGTTTGGATGTTTGAAAGAAAAAAAAAGATTCATAAAAGATTAAGATACAGTCCGAATAACTACCCCAAATGATGATGAATATCCTTCCAAGTGTCAAGGTAACATTTTCAAAAATTTTTACATCTAACTCAGTTTTTATGTGTCCACATTGAGCTTTCATGCTAATGGAGTAGTATCTATAGTGGCAGAAAATTTTTGTCAAGGATAAAAGTGTCAGATGTCAGCAACAGGAAGGAGATGTCAAGGCAAGGATGACTCTTCAACGTGCCCTTCATGTAATATCTGTTTTTCCATAACGCGTGGGATTCCCCACTGTAGAAGGCAGGGTTATGCATCAAGTGATCTTTGGTGTAACCCAATGTGGAAACACCATATTTTAAGTTATATTCACAAATTTATAAAAGAAGATCGGTAGGCAGGTAGCTGGGTCATTAAATAGATTGAAAGCAACAGCAAAGTGGAAATTTCTAGCTAGAATTCACCATCATTTTTCATGAAGATAATTGTGCAAAAAATTTATAATGAAAATAACAGTGCTTTCTCTCATTTTTACTCCTAATGGAATTACAGCCTGATTTTATTTGACATCTTTTTGCATCCTTTTACTAATTGCCAGCACCAATCCTATTTAGAAGCCAGATTCTAGTGCCTAAGAAGTTAAAGACGTGTAATCGGGGACTACAAATGAATGCAGCATTTCCTAAAAGCAATGCGGAAAAGAATGGGTGGTTAACAACATTCTGAAGACATTTGTTAGTCAGAGCAAGCAGAAATAGTAACTCATTCTGTAATGTAGCTTGCTAACCTAATTAAATGTGCCCTCAGCCCAACATCTGTCTTCGTAATGATCCTGGTGCTGTTAGGCATCAACTGTACCATGCCTTTATGTTCAAATTAGTGCTGATAACCAGTGGATGACATTTGTATTGTTGATGATAAAATATCAAGATTTCATCATCTTCATACCTACTGAAATAAAGATACATAATCCCTCTTGCTATTATTTGAAAATTGCATATATGAAATCTGCACTGCACAATCTCTCCTGTTATAACCAGCCTATTCTGTGTCCACAAGTGAGAAATATATAAAATATATATAGTATTTCACTGAAATTATTGAAATGGTAAAATCCACCTCATCTTGTGGAATTTACAACTTCTCATATTTTATTTCTAAATCTCATTAACATGGTAACTATACTTTCTGTGATTTGCTCTCAGGTTAGTACATGTTGTCCATATAGAAGAACTTTAAAAACATTTAAAAACTTCTGAATGTTAGAACTTTTAAATACACAAGTCCCTCTAACCTTGCTAATCCTGAGCATACTGGTACTCACTAACATAATAATTTTCAATGAGTGAAATGCCTGAGATTTTTCTAGATGAGAGGAGAAAATATGAATTTCTTAAAAAAAATGACATATTGCAGCATTTGTCAGGCAGGCACTTTATAGTAACAGAGGTTGTTTTCTTTTTCAAATCATTGAATATGATTTTTTTTTTCCAAGAAGTTGCCTGCAGTTCCCTCTCCAGTTCCATCCTAATCTCTTTCCAGTCTGATCTCACTCTGTGTAGAGTGAGATGTGTTTTCACCCTAATGGTGATCTTTTACTTTAGCTAACCTGATTTGCTAGCTAATTTCCATGGACTTCTACCACAATTAACATAGAATCATATAGTTTAGAAGGTTATTCAGAGTCTCCGGCTCTAAATTTCCCTGTTCTTATTCTCTTCATTGAAGGCAGAGGGAATGCAGACTATCAAAGAGGCAATAATAAAGGCTGCAGGGTGATGGATGTTGTATATTCCATTGAAATTGTTTTCTCCAAGGCCTTTAGTTCCTTCACTAACAAATATTAAGAGTTAGAACTTTATTCTTAACCTCTTTGTCCTGGAAGTTATCATCTCCAACATAATAAACATATGTGTTTTTTTTTCCCTTGAGTCTTGCAGTTTCTTGTATTCTGTGACTGTCTCCTGCATCATTGTAGTGGCATCTTTAGGGAGTTCTTGTTTCACCTTCCTGTGATGAGAAGAATGTACAGGGTATTGTTCTGTGTTCTGTTTTCATGGGAAAAGACAAATAAGTGTGAAGAGAGGAGAACATAAGGTGCAAATAATACATAGTTTGCTATGTTTCCAACAGGCATCCCTCTGTACTTCTTAAAATGTGCCAACTGTCAAATGAACTATTGTAGCATAGAACACATAAAGAAAAAAGCAATTTTCACATGTTAAAACTCTGATGGCAGTTCTGTTAGGAGCGGGAGAATCTGAAAGCATTTTGGCAGCTGAGACTGGATTTGTTGAACCATAAAAACTCAAGGAAATTTCTAAGAAATGTAGGTAGTTAATGTATCATATATCTCTAAAAACTCTATTTCTGTGTTTTTCTTTGAAGAGGGCAGTTGCTAATAGACAAGCAAGGTTACTAATGAAATCTGAGTGTCAGAATATTTTTGTATCTGAAGGCCAAAGTGAATGTAATTGCACGTTAAGAGATTTGCAGAGGCATCCATCATATCAGTAACGGATCTGCTTCTACTAGTTTAGAATGTAATTAAAAAGAATACATTCCTCAGACAGGAATAAAAAATAGCCAACAACCTGTGTTTGCCATTCTTAAAATGAACTAATGGTTAATTGAGTGTTTGACCAATGGAAATTGTCATATGTTGTGACCTGATATTTGTTACACTGAGTTCTGGCAATTTTCTGGAAGGAGTGTGTTTCAAAGGCTATTTCTACCAACAGCATAGCAGATCGTAGTGATAAGCTGCGGGTGGTAAAAGGAAACACATCACCTACTATCCTAACATGCTTTTCCTAAATGAAGAGAAAGGAACACTACTCAAACCAGTATTATGATGACAGTGGAGCAGGAATGTGTGCCCTGAATACAAGAAACTTAAATCTAATTCTTAGGTGAATGTAGTTCAACACTAGAAAAGTAAGCAGGTTTGGTATGTTTGAAATGCAACAGGAAGCTTGCATAGCTCTCAATGGATTGGTGGACATGGAAACCTCTGTACAAACAGCTGTCAGGGTCCTGAGTGTAGCCTCTCGCCTCTCACTGCCCTTAGGGGTTTGGTTGCCTGGGCTCAGGGCCAGCTTTTGGCGCAGCTGTCTGGGCTTGAATCCAAGAGCTTTGTAGGGAAAAGCCATGAGAAGCAGCAGCTTCCCCCCTTCTTTTCTTCTAGGCTTCCAGTGCCAGGCCATGTGCCTCTCTGATTCAAGCCCTGACCCTCTGGCTTCATCTCTGGGCTTGCCCTGCTGAGGGGCATCACCAGGTCAGCTAGTGGCTGGCTTGGCTCATCTTGCTTGGTACTGTGGGACCTATTGGTGAGACTCATGCCCTGCCTGCCTTGCCTCAAAGTTCCCAGCAACTCTTCACTTAACTGATCAGTCCACTCTTACTGCTCCTTGACAATAACTTTCTAAAAAGGATACCATCAAAAAAAGGTGAGAACGGCATCATCCCTCATGTTTCATGGCCAACAATGGCATTCAACAGATATCTAGGGAAAACATTCGAGAAACAGGGTAAGCACAGAATAATATTTCCTTGGGTTTCTTTCCAGTCATCAATAGTTTAAGACATTCTTGATTGAAACGCTGCACTCATGTTTCTCTTCCCCATAATTTTTCCACTGTGTTTTGAACTCTCTTCTGGGTTTTCTCCCTGACCTCCCTCCTTCCCCCTCAAACCCAAAAGTAGTGATCTCTACAGTGAAAAAGCATAAGGAAAGACTTGTTTTGACCATGCTGCCTGCTAACTGCTGTCTATTGTTTTTAACTCGTGTACTGTGGGAACGAATGTGTACTCATTCCTAGTTCCAGTTTACCACACCATTCATTTTATAGGCTATCTATAGTGCTACCTCTTAGCTGTCCTCTTCCAAGACCCTCTTATCCTCTTATTCTTTGAGATGTGATAGGAAGAAATACATGCTGTATTCAAATGTGAGGCACCATGGATATCTGTAATGGCAAAATGTTACTTTCAGAACCATTGATTATTACTTTGTTCAATATTAATTCTTAGCATTCTGCTTGCCTTTTTTGGCTGCTTTTGAACACTGAGCTGATAACTTACAGGAAATTTTCCAAGACAACTTTCCAACAAGAGAATAGGTGGTTTGTATAGTAACAAAGTTGTGTTTTTCCAGAAGCATGTTATCAGTTGAGTAACTTCTCCCACTTATGAAATAAATAAACTAAGCAAATTCTACAGATAACTTTCCAGGATGTGCTTTTGACAGCATGTTGAAATTATTTCTGTTGCAGAGAAATAACACATCACTTTGCCAAGTTTGATATTAAAGGAAAAGTGGGGCATTCAGACATAACTAGGAGAAATCAGTTATAGCTAGAACTCATGTCATTTGGAACTTCAGAACAGTGGTTCAGACATTGCACTGAGAATGTGAACTTCACTGATAAAAATGAGGTTTCCCATGTTCCCAACAGAAAATACCACAAGCATCCCACAGTTTCCTTTTAAATATAGCCACTGTTTTTTTCATATGACATCCAGTTTTTGGTTTTTTTTGTTCCTAAGTCGGTTTGATATCATACTTTCTGTATGTCTTCTGAGTTCTGGCAAAGTCAGGGACTGTATGTATCAGTTAAGGTAAAAAGGCAGTAGTATAACACCATCCCTTATTCATTGGCTCACTAAATGTAATGGTGACATGAAAGACCACTGAGAAAACCTTTTGGGCAGAAGGAATGGTACTGTCCTCCATAATGCAAGACATTAATATTGGCCTCAAAATTTTCCTGCTGATTTTCATCTAAAGAGGCCAAGGTCAAGCTGCTGTATACTAGGAAACAACTTCTCAGCAGCACTCTGAGGATCTGAATGAAAGAGTATGAAATGTAACTAGAGCTGATGCCATCTCTTGTCCTGGTATTGGTTCCCATAATACCATCCCAATCAGCTGGGATTTAATCAGTGCTTTTCCATCAAAGGAAAAGAGAATCCTTCATGAAGAGGGAAACTAGGTATCCACAAGAGCTACACTATGTTCTCCTCTTGCTAACCAGCTTCATAAAGTTGGAGCAGTGTGGGTGATTGATTCTGTATGTGTATGTAGTGGTAGCTTGCCTGCCCAGCTTTACCCCATGGCAAATTGCTTGCAGGTAGGTGTCTCTTCATCACTCCTAAGCCTGTCTAAGAACCAGTTGTTTCCCTACTCATCCTCCAGAGCTGCAGATGGTACCAGTGCCTGTTGGTTTGTGTTTCCTATTATTTCCTCAGTCTATCTGAAGTAATCAGTCTCCAGGACAGAAGCTATTTGATGTTACTTCTCTGTACAGGGTCTTGTACCTAATAGCAGTTCTGAGATGTCACTGAAACAGCTCCACTGCATTATAGTTTCTTTTACAGAGAAAAAAAAAAAGGAATTTTTGAGAAGTTAATTTTTCCCCACTAAGTATAGCATTTAGTGTTATTTCATTTGCTTAAGGTAATTATAGGCATGGTGCATATTCAGCTTCTTACTTCTTTTGAAATCCTAGAAATTAATTGAAAGATAGAAATGTAGTTATATGTGATGGGAACTTAATGCAGAAAACTTAATATGTTTTTGCCTTTTTAAGTTCTATGGCTAACTCTCAAGGCTTCCATTGCACTGTCTTAACCTAAATCTAGCAAATGCTGAAAAAGGGTTGTGTTAAGTAGAAATGTTCATAATTAAATAAAGTGATGTGGTCTTAGGATACTCATCTATCTCTGTTCACTATATTCTATGTGGTATACTCAAATGTAATAGTTTCGATATTTTTCAAAGCAGATGGTAGCCAAGTGAGCTCTTTCTTTCCTCACTAAAGGATGGAAAAAAGACCTGATTTTTTTTTGTATAAAGCTATTCTTATTGATGTGCACAAAAAAATGACTATGCTTTGCAGTGAGAGGTATCTCAGTGAATTAGATTTGTATTTCTCTGTGAAAAGCTAACCATATTTGTAGTGTACCAAGATGTAAGTCTTTCTAGGTAAAAAAAGGTGGGGAGTGGGGTGGATGGTGGTGTAATTGGGGAGGGAGGAGCATGTGCTGGTGGCACAGAGCTTAAAATGTATCAAAGCTACCATCAGAGTACCTTCAAATGAAAAAAGGTTATTCTGGATCTACTAATTTTTCAGAGGCGAATTTAACCTGTTAGCAACCCAGACTTGATCAGCCTATGTCTGGAAAATGGTATGATCACATATTTACCAAGGTGTAGCAGGCATGAGATTCTCTGATTCTCTAGATGCTTTATTATGCCTACAGTGGACCAAAAAAGGGATACAGAACATACAGCAGACTCTGCGTGTGACCACAGCCTGTAAGATGAGCCGGGTGCTTGGTGCTTGTTGATCATTCCCCTGTTCCTCCAGGTTCCTCCTTTGCCCTGCCAGTGCATCACAGCATATTGCCATAGTGAAATGACTGTTAGCTGACTGTCTCAAATGGACATTGTGTTGTAGTGGGATGGCTCAGGCAAGGGAAGTGTGAGGGAGGTATTACTCACTGGTTTGGTGATTAAAGGAGGTTAAAGAGGTTACACTGTTTAGAGTGCAGCATTGGCATACCTTAGGCAACAGTAGGGAATGGAGCCATTTTAAAGGCTTAGTTTGAACACTCTCCCACAGGACACCTTTCTGGAGAGCCCCACAGGACCAGGCTGCTCCAGCGGCAGCACCAATGGTCATCCTGCATCCTAGGGCTCGTGAGCCGTTTCATAGCCATAGATGGAAATAAAACCCATGTCTTTGAATTAGGTTACAGTCTTAAATTTTATTAGAACAGTATATTTGGCTATTAATATGAGATCCATTGACACTATCTACACTTTTCATTGCAAATGTTGTGCTGTAGGAAGTTTCCAGACTATAGCAGAAATGAAAATATATTAGGATATAAGAGTAAAAAATTATGCCAGCCTATGAAGAGGTCAGAATGAGACACTGACATTTTAAAGCATATGTTCACATATCTTGAATGTATCTTGTGAGTAATAAAACTGAGGTACTTATCCCCGCTGGCTGCTAATGATCTTGTGGTATTTTTGTGAGGGTAGCATAATTAAGCTACGTGTCCTAACTTCGGTAATTAGTATCTGCCGGTTTTATTTCCCTGTGTGCCTTTCAGTTGTCTACTGCACTTCTTGTGCTTTTAATTTCTTTATCTGTAGTTTTCTTTGAAGATAAAATTAATCATACATCCTGAGCTTTACTATGCAGTCAATACTTGATGACACATATTACTTTGTTTTCATTCAATTAAATCCTGTTGAAAGCCTTGGTGTAAACTGTATGATCTCATGTTTCACTGTTGAATAACCCCAGGATTCTCAAATACTAGCCTTTTCTGACCATATGATGCATTACTTCTAATCTAGTAGAAATCCTGGCTCATGTGAGGCCCATACTTTGCAGAAGGTTCACAAATTCAGTCAGCTTGGAAGACCCTCACCTGAGTACCTCTCAGGATATAAAGGAAAAGACATAACATCTTTTCCAACCTGTGAGGAAAATAACTACAATCTTAGTATGTTTTAAAAATCATATGTGAATTTATTGGTGGAAACAATAAAGGAAACAAGAAAGGAGTACCTAAACAGCAAAAGGAAGACTAGGGAAAACGTAGGTCCGCTGCTGAATGGGGTAGGAAACCTGGGGACAGGTTGAGGTGCTGAATGCCTTCTTTGCCTCAGCTTTGCTGGTAAACGTGGCCTTCAGGAACCCTAGGCCTCTCAGATCAGAGGCAAAGGCAGATTTGCCCTCCATGGAGGAGGACCAGGTTAGGCAGTGCTTCCAACAAACTGAACATATATAGAGCCTGACAGGTTGTACCCACAGGTGCTCAGGGAGCTGACTGATAATGCAAGGCCGCTCCCAATCAGCTTTGAGAGGTTGTGGCAACTTGGTGAAGTTGCAGAAGACTGGAAGAGATAAAATGTCTCTCCTGCCTTCAAGATAGTCAAGGAGGAAGGTCCAAGGAAGTACAGACTAGTGAGCTTCTCCTCAGTCCCTGAGAATGTGATGGAGAATATCTTATTGTGAACCATCTCCAAACACATGAAGAACAAGAAGGTCATCAGGGAGTAGTCAGCGTGGACTGATGAAGGGGAACTCATGCTTTGTCAACTTGATAGCCTTCTACAATGAGGTGACTGGCTTGGAGGACAAGGGGAGAGCAGTGCATGTTGTTTACCTGACCTTAGTAAAGCCTTTGACTATATCTCTCATAACATCCTCATAGACAAGCTGAAAAAGTACATGTTAAATAGCTTAAGAGCTGGATGCAGGTGGTTGTGATCAGTGGCACAAAGTTCAGTTGAAAGCAAGTAACTAACAATCGTTTGATTGATACTCCAGTATCAATACCGGGGCTATTCATTAATGACCTGGATGCTGGGACAGAGTGCACCCTCAGCAAGTTTGCAGATCCTGCAAAACTGAGAGGAGTGACTAACATACCAGAGGGACCTCAATAGGCTGGAGAAGTGGGCTAACAGGAACCTCATAAAATAAAGCAAAGGTAAATTAAAAAGTCCTGAAACTGGGGAGGATTAACTTCACGTACTTTCCAGCTTTACCAGCTGGAAAGCAGCTCTACAGAAAAGGCCCTGGGGATCCTAGTTGACTCCAAGCTGACCATGAATCAGCAACACACCCGTGTGGCAAAATAGGCCAGCAGTGTCCTATGCTGCATTAGGAGTAATATTGTCAGCATGTGGACGGAGGTGATCCTTCCCCTTTGTTTAGCACTGATGACACCACACCTGGACTACTGTGTCCCGTTCTGGGCTTCCTAGTACAAGAGAGACAGGGGCGTACTTGAACAGAGTCCAACGAAGGGCCACAAAGATGAGTAAGGGACTGAAACATCTCTCCTATGAAGAAAGGCTGAGAGAGCTGGGACTGTTGAGCCTGGAGAAAAGAAGCCTTGGGGCAGATATAAGAATGTTATTTTAGAGCAAAATTCTTTTTCAGTTTGTTATCTGTCCTATTCTAGATCACATGTTTACTCATAGACTTTGTCCTTATAGTGCATGATAAAGTAACTTTTTCCTATATCACACAGATTTTCCAATTCAAACCGCATAATATGTAAGAGTTTTATTTCATGATTTTATGACTCTTCAGAATTCTAGCAATCAGTTTTGACAATGGAACTTCTGACTTGTCATTTGTAGCCCACAGGGAATCCCATATTCCTCTGTCTGTGAGGACTGTCATTATCTTGTAAACCACACTCAGTTTTTCACTGAAATTGGGAGCATTTTGTCCTGTTCTGCTGTAATTCAGGGACAGCATATTTGTATAGCACCACTATTTATGATAGATATTGCTTAGAAATAATTTATCTTTGTAGCTGAGCAAATTGCAGTATAATTTAGCTGCTCTTGCATAGACCTTTCTCCTGTTTGTATCTGTGATTTCTGAGTTACAATCTCTCCGGTATAAATAATGCATTAGTTCATAATTTAAATGTGACCTATCTTTGCAAGACTGGTGACTCACTATAAAGATCATTTGGAGTAGTTTACAAAACTTCAAGTAGGTTTTGATAGCTGATTTATTTCTTCTAATCTGCAACGTGTTGTGAGGGTTTGGCTTTTATGTGCTTGACAGTGCTGTGAGGACCCCAGACTGCTAAGAGTCTCTTGGTATAGTGAAAGGACGTGGCTCACAAGAGAATTGGACTAACAGGGGCTCTGTTAAATCGTCATACTCTAAAATCAGGAACCTAGCATTGTAGATACAAGATAGATTTTCTTTGGTGGAAATGCTGATTGACAAAACTCATTTCCACTTCCACAGTTCTGGTGATGTTAAAGTATCAAGTTTTAAAATCAGTTAGCTAGTGAAATTAACTGTGTTTTCAGGTAGCCTTGGATACGTATATTTACATGCTTGCAAATGATGTGCACATGCCTCCCAAGTCCTTATGAAGAACCAAAAGACATTCTATGGGTTAAACATAGCATTTATTCTTCCCACACATTCACACTTCAGGTTCTTAGCTCTACGTCTGTATGTGAAAGTGAAAGACAAAGAATGATGTTTCAACAGAAAGGTGTTATTTCTAATTGCATTTACTTTTTCTGTATCTCGATAGCTATGTAGTAACCCTATACAGCTGGACTTTTGTCCAAGCCTAAGTAATATAACATTTTTTTGTCATAGTAGTAAAAAAAAATATTTCTCAGCTTTTGCCTGGTAAAATATCTCTTTGAAGGCATCAAGAAGCACGGTCACAAGTGTAACACTCTTTTGAAAATATATAGAATCATAAAACATCCTGCATGGGAAGAGACCCACAAGGATCAATGAGTCCAACTTGTACACAGTAGTACTCCTCATTAGAAGACATACACACCTAGTTAACTTAAATTTTCTACATTTTCTGATAATGCCTGTGCCATTTTTTTTTTTACTCTTAATACACGATTAAGTATTAAACTTCATGCATCATCAATAGCAGCAGAAGCATGCTTTCCAATTTTCTAGGCAATTTCAGCCTGGCCATTAAACACTGCTGCAAAACTCTGATTTGCTTTAAGGGAAACAGTACCAGATTGATTTTTATTTTGTTGTTCTATCACTTTAACTTCAAAATGTGCTTTCATTTGTATAATATGAATCCATTCAGCTTAGTTCTGCACTGGCCTTGGGTTGTCAGTTGAGTCCCTTGTTTTGATTCCTTTGGGTATCTCTATCTGGAGTTCTGCACAGGTGTCTAGCAGCTGAAGTTGCACCACTAAGATGGAAGGGAGTCGTACTTCAGTCTTTCACTATAGAATACTGTATAAATAAGAGATAACACTTTCATATCATATAGTATTGTCTACTTAAGGTATTAATATGGGAAATACTATTCACAAATAAATGGCTAAGAATTTTAAGAGTTTTTATTTAAGTAAAAAGCCAAAATGAGCAAACTCTTGTAAGTTATTAGAATAAGTTAACTGTGAGTATCACTAATAGTATTTTGAAAATGCAATTCACATTTTAAGTATTGTTTGGCAAGTTTGATGTGGTATCTGATAGACTGGAACAGAAAAGCACACAGGTTACCACTTTCATACTTATTTCACTTTTGATTGCTCTTTATTTTTAGTTTTGAAGTACTGGAGAAGTGGGAATCTCTAGTTTACTGTATTTATGAATTGAAGCTTTAAAATTCTCATCCATTGTAGATGGGCTCAGTTAAACTACAATGAATTCTTCCTGAGTGCAAAATTTTAGAAAAAAAAAAATGTTCATGAATAAAGCCATTAATGAAATGAGCAGCCTGTTTCCTTAAGTATAGTTTACTAAACAGTTAGTTATCTGTTCTGTTTAATGTATGTTTTAGAGTGAACAAAAGAGTGAGGAAGAGTCTTCTACTGAAAGGCAAATAGCCAGCTATTGTCTGAAGGATTTAATAAGCCTTTTATTGCTTCATGGTTCACATTGTGAATAATCTTATTTGATTATCATTAATCTTGGATTATTATCTTAGTAATGCATACCATTAGCTACTTTAATCTTACATTCCATTATTCTCATGTTTGCGTCCATATTGTATTGAAATATAAAAAGAGATAATTTAACTTTGCATGCCTTGCAAATAGAACTAAAAAAATTAAGACAGCATTCTTATAATACCTGTGCACATAGTGACTAATACTTTGTAGCTGGGTAGGTTTTATCTCACTAATATTGAACATAAAGCAGAAACTTGTTCTGGTAAGTGAAAGGAATTAATCAACTGTTATGTTTTTGTTTTCATAGCTGATTTTGTAATATTTCTTTATCAAAACAGTTGGATAAAAATAAAGTTCTCTGCAAGACTGCCACTATATTTATCATATAGCTGGCACTTTGTAAATATTTAAACAATTAAAAGATTTATCAGTTTTATGGCAGTGAGAATGGTTCCTTCTTCTTTTGTACATATGGCATATCTCTTTGGATATAAGGCAAACAGAAGGTTAGTCAAAACACCTTGAGTTTAAAAAACTATAAATATTAAAAAAAACAGAGAGAGAGATCGTTTTCAGTGTTGGTTCGCAAATGCAAGTATCCTGACATGGGAATTAGTTGTTTATATTGTTTCATGCTTCCCAGAACAGTGATTTATTCGATCCAGACAATAGGCTTTTTAAATGACCGGTGTCAGGTCTCTTTGGAGTTTCAGGATGCTGGATAGTTGCACAGAGATTGCTGTTGTAAGCATTTTACAGCATTTGCCAGGCTGTGTTCTTTCGATATCCTGGCTTTATCATTCTCTTCTGCTTTAAATATTTTTATGAATGTACAGTCTGTCCCAAAGGTTAGTTCAGTTTTACATGCCGCAAGTTTCTTTTTGTATTACTTCCTTCTTTACAGAGTGAGTGTTCTGTATTGCAGAGCTACCCTCTGTTAAGCAGAGCTATCCTCTTACAGCTCCTCTCCAATAAAACACCAGATTTCAGTTAATACTGAACAGACTTATTAAATCTACTCTTTAGCTGCAGCCCCTGAATAGCTTTTGAGAAACCATTTTATTTAACTTAGTGCATTGACCACCTGTTTTAAACGTACCCAAAAATGCATGCACAATGTGAAGAATGGCACTTGAGGTTGCAGTAGTTCATCTCTTCCTGTCATTCTTTGGGTCTCTGTTGTTTCCTTATTGTCTTGCTTCGAGCAGCCCTTCAATTTCTGTTTTTCTGACAGGTTGGTTCCCCCAACAGTGCTCACATTTGTGATTAAACATTTTATTTTCTCCTCATTTTTTCTCTCAGACTTTTGTCCTCTACACACAGATTGTCTCTGTATCCAATTTTCCTTTTTTCCTATTAAATTTCTTTCTCAGCATTGATGCACCCCATGGTGCGCCAGCAGTTTAGATTGCTCCCATATAAGATCTACTGACTTTCAGGGTATCTTCTTATTCTCAGTTCAGCTATCAGTGCAGTTATCAAAGCTGCACAGGTTCCTTCAACAATTTCCTTGCATACTGCCCCCTCAACTGCTCTAATTCATTGCTCCCTCAGGAAAATATTTGGATCTATACTTTCAATTAGAAATATAGAGTTGGAAGGTGTTATTACTCAGCTTGGTAGAGTGCCATCCGTAAAGTATATTTTAAGTTATATTTCAAAATGAAAAGTTATTTTAAACTAAACAAACCACAGTCTTTATTTTTAACATGTCATATGACGTTTCAAGAATTTCATCATGTTTTCCAACATTTGCTCGAGTGGAGATATTAACCAAATCTGGCCCTTTCCAGACAGTCTGTTTCCAGAAAGTGTCAAAAATTTCATGACAAACTGTCTGGAAAGCAAAAGCAAAATATTGTGTAGGGATTTTTCCTTCTTTTCCTCATCTGTTTAAAATAAAACCTCTAAAACTATCTGCCAGCCTGGCCTTACTCTCCTGGAATACTAAGTGGTAAACCAGTTGCATGAGCTGTTTCAGAACCAGAGCTGGCAGTATGCTAATATTTATTTCTTTTCTGGCTTATTCTTTGTGTGCTGAATTTCTGGAGTAAATTTTTGTAACTGAAATATAAACCCTTGAGAAATCAAAGCTTATAATAAACTGAAATACTGACAGAGCCTCAACTGTGGTGCCTAAATTGCAGTGTTTGAAAAGCAGAAAAATAGAATCAAGAGCCTCCAAAATACTCTAAATTAGAATCTATCTTTCTATAGGGCAATCACAAGACTATTCAAGAAGAATAACAGATTCCCAGCAAGGGGCTATTTGTAATTAAAATTAAGCATCCCAGGATCGTGTCATTATCATTTTTACAGTCAAGCACATATTATTAACACAGTTGTGTCCTCATTGTTGCGTTTTCCTTAAAAAATAGTTTAGCTCTTAATATGAATTGTTTTCATGCTGCCCATTTTCAGAAGCTTAAAATTGTCATCATTCTTGGAAAAAGCGTATGTGTATGTTTATGCATATTGAATGTTGGTGTAGGTGTGTAAACTCATATGCACCTACATGCATGTACTCATACCTATTTGTTACTTCAACTGCAAGCCTTCTTGCTTCCAAACACTTCATTGCACAAGTTTTGGGTAATAAATTAATAGTTTATTACTTACTGTTCATACCTGTTTTCAGCAAGCTGAAAATGAATGGAGTAATAGGTTGTGAGTAAGCATTGTTTTAGTGTATTTATCACAGAGCTGTGACTGCACTGCAGCAATGCTGCTAATTCATTGGCACATCCTTGCTTCTGATGTCTTTAAAGAAGAATACAACACTCATTTTATTGCAATTTATAAAAATTCTTTAGAGTTTCTATAAGAGAATAAAATACCAATGTACACCAAAGACACACACAAAAGACAGGGGCATAAGTCAGTTGGACCTATGTACTTTATATTTTATACATGATATTTTAGCTGAGCATATTGTTATTTGTGGTAGGTGGCAGAATCGTCACAGTATAGGAGAAAAAGTAGATAGTGTAGATTTTAGCAAGTAATATAAATATGCTCTACTGCAATCTGGAGAATAGTGTAGTGTAAAAAGATAAGTAATTTCTTTGTTACTATTTATGATCACTGTTGTTCTTCAATGATAAGAAGGAAATTCCACTGTGATAACATGCTGTGTAAATATAAATTAAAATCCTTTTTCTGATCCCAAAATCTTGCAAACTAAAAAGGTAGAAATACGGATAGAGAAAGGTGAAAGGGTTACAAGTGAATATGCGTATTTAATTTCCTCTAATAAATGGTGAACACACATCATGAAGGTTTGCGGTTGTGTGGGTCAGCTCATGGAGAGTGTTTCATGTGAAATAAATAAACCATACATTAATGCCATCTACATCTGGTTCATCCAAGTCAAATTTCAATTCGTGATTCAGAGAACCTAGTTTGTGTGTCCGTGCCAATATTTAGTAAACTAGGAGACTGTGAGGATGCACAGCAAGAAAAGCAGGCTGACCTCAGCTGTTCCTCTGTGGTACAGTGGGATAACTGAATGTCCTGATAGGATTAATTTCACTCTACTGAGAAATAAGGAAGATTTGAGTTTCTGTCAGAGGCAGAAGAAATCAGTGTCCTTGACTTATGTATTGGGCCAGGAATATAATAATGAAACTGACAATTGTGTCTTAAAAATATTAACTTCCTTTTCACATATGCTTCATTGCATAGACTGTGTTTTGCTTTACCGACAGCATTGTCAACATGTCTTATGGTTAATGGAACCATCCACTAGAATTAACAATTTTCAATCTAAACGTTAATGCAAGATCTGCAATTTCTGTCAGGATATCGAGGCTTATCCTAGCTTTACCTACAAATCAGTCCTTGGAAGATAATTGATCTTCTAGTGAAACTTCCAGATTGTGTCCATCACAGTGAAGAAAGTGGCTGACAGTAATGATGTTAAAGAGTAAAGTACAAAAAGATGGTGTTTTAGGTGAATCACAAGGCATTCATGCCAGGCAGGTAAAAGACCGCCAGTTGTGAGTTTCTTAGGAGTACCACCATTTTTTATTATTTTTAAATGAAATCATGTGTGCAATCTGCACTTTACAAGATCAGCATCACTTCAGTAATGCTAAATCATATTTTATCTGAAGATTCATTCAAACCACAGTGCTATAATAACAGCTGAGATATTGACCTTTAATATGTTCAACTCAAAACCTACCAGTTACAAAATACAGCTCCAGATCAGTAAAATAAGCTGTTGAGCCAAGACTATCAATAGTAGTTGATAGCATCTTATATCTCCATGACCATCGAGGTGATTAATATTCTGCAAATTTGCAAAGCAAGGCATACTTAATAGGTTGTGCTTTTTGCATATAATACATTAGGATTTCTATCTCCTATTGGAAGATCAACATGAGATAGCTGTTGTCCCTTATTAAGACACTGGGGACCAAAACAGGTAATGCAAAAGGTAAAATCTGTTATGGTTATGTGCCAAGAAGTGGAAGAGTGTCATAGCCAAGGGCTCTAACAGACCATGCCCAGTTTTGATTGACACAGTAAGGGGCTCTTAATATAAAATCATCCTTCCATTGTATAATCATCTTTATTACTGAGTAGTTCTTTACATTACAGGAAGAAACATAGAGTTTTCTAATAATCAGTCTGTTTAGTCCTCAAAACATAAATTTAGAAGTAAACTCATTTAAAACAAAACTCTAAAATTCTGTATTTGCCTTGTTATTCAAAGCATCGCTCCTCTTTTACAGAGGGTTATATAGTATATAGTCACTGTTCTGTGTTATTTAGGCTACTCACTGGGCTACGTGTTCTGATAATCATAATCTTCTAAAGAATAAGAGAAGATTTCTCCAAATGTCTAAAATGGATTACAAAATGAAGTTGATGTCATAAAACCTAAGAAGCTGTATTTGATTCAGCTTATAATATGCAGAAATAATAAATAACTAATAGGACACCAAAAAATCAATTTTATGGGTTACTCGCAGGCCCAATCATTGTGTTCTTCCTTACCTATTTGAAATAGCAAAAGAGAAGTGATTAAAATTAATCCAGTCAGATTTTGAACAGGGCGATTCTTGAAAAGATTTACAGATTTGTTCAGAAACCTAATGATTAAAAACCATGAGATTCTTTGGGGGATTCTCAGTGCTTAACTCATCTTCTCATATCCCCCAGGAGGACTGAACTGTGCCGTATTGGCACAGTTAGGTTAGTTACCAACTGCCACTTCTTCTGCATGGTTATCTAAATAATAAATTCAAATATATCAGTCCAAAAACAATGTTACAAAGAGCAGCTCTCATCTGCTCTAGAAAGCCTTAACCCAGTTACTAAATAGGAAAAGCTCTTCAGAGGTTAATGAAAGAAGTTATATATATAAAAAAACTTGAGATAGATCACATTTAGTAGCTTGTCTTCCATAATGGTTTATTCTTCCTTTTGTTTTGATCCATTTAGCAGACTTAAGATAGTATTTAAGGTAGATGTAGACATTCTTTTTTACACCAGCTTAACACCTGCCTCTGACTTTGCCAACTAAAACATTGTGCCACAGACACTGTCTTTTTAATCCAGCATGATTTGTTTATTTATGAATTTCTAGTTTTACTTTCTTCCTCTGTAACATTCTCATTCTCATAGTCCAGTTTGCAGCTTGGAAACTGGGAGTAGCCGAAAGGCCATTTTCACCCAGTTTATCTTGTTGTTCCCCACAGTGCCCAAGAGGAGATGGAGAAGAGCTAAACAAGTGCTGCCTAATACACAATTTCCTCCTGCTCCAGCTCCACACAGAGTTAGTCTCCTGTTAACATTGCTAGGGCCTGACAGAAGGGATACTAGGGCAGGGAAGTTCCCTCTTGTTAGCAGCTGCAGTAGATGCACCTTCCCTTGTTTTGCTTCAGCAAAAGTGGCAACAGTTTGGGTTGGACAGAAGTAAATGTTCAGCCACCAGCCACCATATCCCCTAGATTATGCATAACAGGTGCAGGAGGCTTTCTGCAAATACAGAAAATGGCTTGTCTGGCTCCTACAGATACTGAAGAAAAGCCAGCATAATTTCATTTTAAGGAGTTAATTTGTGAAGTGCTCTAAAAATTAAAAGCAGTTGAAAAGAAAGGCATAGTAAATGTCTACAGACAAAAAACCCTGCATAAATCCAAGGGGATCACTTGATCCAAATGAGTTAGCCACTGTATTTTTCTTTATGCATTAGGTCTTCATTATTCATCCTAATACAAGCAGTTTAGAATAGCACCTTACTGGTCTGAAGATAACACTGAAAAACTGTTTGGCAGCCTTTTCTAGGAATATGCCCTAAAGGAAACTTGCTTAACCAAATGTCACCGTATATTTTAATATTGATTTGCTCTTTGTAAATCACAGTCTTTAAAAATGCCAAGCTTTTTGTTTTGATCTAATGACAGAACAAGTTTGATAATATCCACCAAAGAAATGTGAAGGCCTTGTGTAAGTGATAAAGAAAGGCTGGCTCCTTCTTGGTTCAGGAAGGATTGTTTAGTTCTGCTGTTGTTAATTATATGCATCTGTGCACAATTAGGTTAGAAGTCAGCAGCAAATGCAACTAGTTTTGGAATTATTGTGAATCTGAATTAATTTTGAAGTCACTCCCATCTGCTGTTTGTGTTGTCTTGCATATGAGATCAAAGTCCCTGTTGCTGAAAATGTCAAAGTCACTTTAAACACTTGTAACACTTACAAAACACTTACAAAACATTGTAAGAAATAAGGAAGAGTCTTAAAGGTCAGATCAGCAGGTTTTACTTTTCTGTAGGACACTCTGAAAATCAGAGAATCCCTAGGGAATGGGGAATTTTGGGCTGGTGTTGGTACAGTAGGACTTTGCAATAGCAATGTGTCCTTAATTGGATTATCTTATTGTTCAGTACTACTTTTACCATGATGAACGGAATGCACAAATACATGCAGATATGCAGAATATTTCTGTGGTTTTGTTACTAGGTAATAAAGTTTAAAGTAGGTCTTTTAATTAAACTATATATATTCAGTGATTCAGGCTACCAGCTGAAAGAATTATGTACTGGTCTTACAAACTATTTTCCTTGTACGTAGGTTTATAGACCTAATCTGTCGTGGTCTTCTTGAGCAGTCAGGTAACCCTATACAGAAAAAAGGTTAAATTTTAAACAATTTTTAATAGCCTTTTTATGGGTGTGAATGAAGGTAGACAGTATTCTTAACAAGGATACCAGTATGCATTTTGAAGGATCTCTGCAAGAAATGATGATACAGGGTATGGATTCTAAGATGTTTGAAGGCAATAAAAAGGGCAACTAATGGAACCATGCTGTAAGACCGTTCAAAACAAAGTGATTATGGTTAGATGCAGAAAACAGGACAAAAAAAGGCAGAACTGAAACAATTTGGGAGAGAAAATAGAGGTGAGGTTTGAGCAGGAGGAAGATTAGGTAGGGATTTGATGATGAGAAAGAAAAGATTGAATTTCACTTTAAGAGTAAATTAGTCCAGGTTATTTTCCATTGCAAAAGCCCTTAACACTTTGTTTTGCTCTACAGAAATTCTGTCACTGTTATTATCACAGCAGCATTTGAGGTTTTTCCAGTACTGTAATGGGCAATACATGTCAAATATCTCTTGTGTGTAGTTCATTGCTTCCTTTTGACCTCTCTGGTGGAGGAAGCCAGGTGCACAGGTAAATGCTCTTTTTTGATGGTGTTTCTCAGCTTGGTTGTTTCTAGTTGATATGTACAGAAGGTTAGTTTATGTTTAGGTTGTATCTTCACACAAGCTGTATTTTGCACTTAGGTTAGAGATGGGAATTGTGAGGAGGAAACAGGAAAGGGAAAGCTGTGGGGGGCTGGGGGGAACGCAGAGCATAGTGAAATTTGTGGTGATTCTTCAGTCCTGAGGGACTTTATTTAACAATCTGTGTGTAGTCATCTCGTCATTTGGCTTCCTGCACAAAAAAACTTTTTATCTTCCTGTTCCAATGAGCTTTAAACCTAAGAACTGGAGTGAATTACTCTACATGCTTACCACAATTTGCCTGGGGAAGGTAGTTAATATATTAAATATCCCTGTCCTGGGGAATATAGTCCTCTAAAAAGGCTGAGGTAGAGACCAAGACCTGTTGACTTACAGAGGTTAAATAGCACAGCCACAACATTCAGAAAATATAGTCACATAATGAGAAAGTAAGAGATTGAAAGAAATGCTTTCTGATGGGATATGAAATATCTGGATTAGAAAGGAATCTGGAGTGGTCCATGAGGCCATTCTCCTGCGTTAAAGCGGGACCAAACACACTTAAGTTGTTCCTAATGTATGTTATTTTGAGTTGTTCTTAAAATACCTTTTGCCACTAATGAACCTCATTCTTTTTTTCCCCATTCCCTGTGGACATTTATAAGAATTTGTAACCTTCCTGTTTCCAACAACTTTTTGTATATTGAAAATCAACCATTGCTCACATCTGCTGAATATAACGTGAGGATTTATTCATGGCTTTCTTTTCATGTTATGAGGTCTCTTTTCTCTTTCTTCCACTTTTTGTTTGTTTGTTTGTTTTTCTTGTTGACAGTAGTTTGATGGGTTGGCTTACGATAACTGTACCATAAGCGGAAAACCCCAGATCCCTTTTTGCAGAAAGGCTGCCTGCCCAGACTCTTTACCCACCATGCCCCCAATAATCAGACTTCTCATATGCTCTATTAAATATCTTGTATTTTAATCTAGTTTCTTAAAAAATTTTCTGTTTATAATCTACAGTCCTCAGAAGAACAACCTCTCCCAGTTTCATATCTTCATGCAGAAGACACACCTCATACCAGTCTCAATTTATTTGGCACAGGCAGTTCCCTATATGTTTCTGGCAGAGGTAGTGGGGCTTAAGCCAGATATTTCATTCTGCTCATTTACCCTATTTCCTCGGGACTCAGAGACCATTCTCTATAATCTGATACCTGTATATTAACTATGTGATAGGGGAAAGACACTTATTAAAGATGGCAGGTGGAAGTAGCCTCATTGACAATAAAATAACATGTCTGAAGCACAATGCTTTTCGTTGCTCCAAAGGTGTATTTGGGAAAAACAGTGTTTGCTGCCGTCTATGTGGGCATTCTGTTTCCATCTTTCTCTCTTGGACAGTCTAGGGGTGGGGAGAAGCTTAGTGGCTTATTAGATATTTGCATATTATCATCTCTGAGGAAATATTAAAGCTTAGGTAGTATTAAGCCTTCAGTTCATGGAGAGACCATTTGTATTCCTTGAGCAGAGTATATCTGGGCAGACGGTCGGAAAAAAGTGTAACAGGCAGCTTTCTGTCATCCTGCTGGAAGATCAGATTTACAGTCTGTAGTTTTAAAGCATAGACAGTTGATTGAAACAGATTTGTTGCAAATAACTTTAACAAGAATTAATTACAGGTAAAGTGTAAAAGAGGCCAGTTCTTGAAGTTGTGTGTGTTCGAAAGATAAAGGGTGTGCTTTCAGTAAGGAAGGCCTTGTTGAACATCAGCAAACAAGGAATGGAATAGCATGGGGTTTAGGAATGGAAATTGGGTCTATTCCTTTTGTGTGGAGCAGTGGAAAAAAATAGATATTCCAGAGGATACAGTTACAATATGTAAGATACAAGGACGGGAAATTCTGTGAGCTGGCTCCTACCACAGCTGACAGCAAGAAAACATTGTGTATATCAGTTATTACTGAGGAATATTGCTACTGTTCCTCAGATTAAATATTGCTAGTAAATCAACAAATAACAAAGAAATGAAGGACTAGCAATCACTTAGCATGATAAAAGAGTAAGCAGGCACAAAGAATGTACCAAAACTAATTAGATAAAGTGGGAAGATAGCCCTATTTCATAATTCTCACATGTCATACTGCAGCCCTAGAAAAAAATATGCATAATTGTGTATTATTAGGTGACAGAGTTTACCTCATGTAATTTAAAAAAGGGAAAGAGAGAGAACCAGATCACTAGACACCTATTAATCTGACTTTAGTAGTCTTAATAAGCTTTTGAAGAAATGAAGGAAAGATTCATTAAACAGCTGGAAGTAAAAGTAAGGTAGAGTAAAATACAGCAGATGTTCAACTATTGATTTTTCAGGATTAACCTGATCTCTTTCTCTAATAAAGCACAGTAGTATTTTTCTCAGAGAGGAGAAAGCCAATAGATTTAGTTTGTAAGATATCACTAAAACATTTGATGAACTGTAATGTTGGAAATTATTAGCTAAACCAGGGAAGACAGGGTTTCAGAGAGAAAAGTGAATTTTGAACTGGCAAATGAAATCACCTCATGAGTTACACTGGTGGGTTAACAGCTATCTGAGAGATCAGAGTTGCTCAGAGCTCGGTGCCAGTGCTGATACTGTTTAATGATTCAACTTTGGTTCAAAATTAGAAATATCTTGATGAAATGTGCTGATGATACGGATTCAGCCTAGAAAAATAAGCAGAAATATTTTGGTGGACTCCATGGAAGTCAATAGTACAGAGTAATGCCATTGACAACAATAATAGGAATTTGTGTGTAAAGATGGAGCTTGTTGGTTGGAGATAATTAAAGAGGTGAAGAATGGGAATGTACCGAAGGCATTTGATGTACTGAACAATATCAGCATGACTTTGAGACACTGTTCTGTGGTACTCAGGAAAATGCTATGTATCAAACAAAATAGTGTCAGTAAAGAAATAAAAAAAGTTGATCAACTCTGAAATCATAAAACATTGATGAATGTTTTTTTACTTCTCTAGAATACTCATTAGGTCACAAGTGAAAGTAGGAACAAAGCTACGAGGAAGAACAACAATAGAAAATCTGTTTTCTAACAGGAGACTTTTTTCATAAAAATGCAGACTGAGAGAAGTTATGATTGCTCTCTACAAAGTCATCAGATGTAAATCCCAAAGAAAAACAAAAGTTCTTGAAAACACAAGTCAATGTTGCTAAATAAAGCAGCAAACAAAACAGCAAGTGCAAACTATACATAAATTTTGGGGTGGAAATTAAAAGAAAGTGTATCACACTTGAAGGGATGAAGTTCTTCAGGAGTGAAAGAAAGTTTTCAAAATAGAGTCAGAAGGATTTTGTAAGCAACAGTACTTAAAATATGGATGTCTACAACGAGAAAGGACACAATTCCATGACTAGGAATTTATTTCTAATCCTCTGTTTAGAGCCTGGTTCGGGAGAGAGATGTGGTTTTGAAGTTGTTTTTTTTTCTTTATATTATGCAGCTTTATTCCTAAAAGGAGACTAAAAAATGGAGTTTCTTAGAAACATAGTCCTTTAATATAAATGACCTGCAAATAGAGCATGAGTTGGTTTTGATTGTATACATTTTGTGTTTATACTAAATGATAAGCATAAAGTAAATGAACTATATGTCTCCATATGCTTTAATATTTTTAAAAATACATTTCTTAGCAAGATGTATAGTTAAATACTTAGGCAAAATACCTTCTATCTTACCAGTATTCATACTTTACCATCACTCTGTGGCAAGAAAAGTACTTGAAAGGTAATGAAGTTTGCAGTTGAAAATTATATTCCTCTTGATACCTCTACTGAATTCAAAAGGAGGATTTTTGTAATATTTACGTTCTGGTTACTTGAAATTTCCTGTAAACTCTATTATAGTGGGTAAGGTTTGTCCAAAAAGTAGACAGGTGAGTGGCAGATTATGTTACAGATGTTTGCTAACAGATTCAATAGAAAATATATCTTATAATTCTATCTGATAAAATAAACTAAAAGAAAATTGAGGGTGGAGGGAGGAGTTAAGGAAATGATCCTATAGTCTGATTTAAACTCCGGTTAGCACTAATATTAAGATATTATTTTCTCCTTGTCCCTAACTAGTTTGTATTTAGAAAATGAAAAGCAGATGAGAGAAAAATAAATCTTTCAGATGCAGGCTAGGCTAGTCCAACCATTGTACTAGAAGCATAAAATTAACATCAAATAGTTTGCCTTATACCTCTGTTTTCATGACTTAATGCGCTCCATTAAATGATACAGATAAATATCTGGTTTTCATATTTCCCTAGTCTAAGTTGTTTACATCAATTATGCAGTCAATAATGCAGTAGCTTTACCAGTTATGCTACAATATAAGTAAGTTACACCACACTAAAATGTGAAACTAGTTACTAGCATTATATGTGAGACTTCATATAAATAGCTGTCTGAAATGTTCAGTTTGGTCATTGGAAAAATACTTCTAAATGAATGTATGTTCAAATGTAAAAGAAGACGAAAATACATCAAAAGCAGTTATTTTGAAAATCTGGAAAAATACAAAATTGTATTCAGATTTAGGAACTTTTTTAGATGTTTATATCCTTGAGTAGAAGTTACATTTATGAGATTATTTTTGAAATGTCACTGCTCTCTACTGCTTTCCCTCTTCTTGTATCTACCAGCTACAGATCCATATAAATTTTTTTGACGTTTAGAAATGTGCTGTTATATGCTCTTGTTTTTCTTCTGCGGTGTTAATAGCACAGCACAAAGTCTTCACCTATTAGCTGAGTAGCAGTATCAGCTCTATCCGTGCTTTTAGCCTGCCACACTTACAAAGCAAAATGAATTTGCTTAAACCACGTTGAAAACAATTTATTGAACTGGGGTAGTTGCCTCAGATAGTTTCACTGTGTTTTACAAGGAAAACAAAAATTAAAATGCTTTGTTCCTTGGTTTAGAAGAGCAATTTTTAAGCACTATTTTTAAGCAAGCCAGTATGTTCTTACCTTTTTGAAAAAGTGGAAAGAATGGGTAGCCTCGAGTACAACAGGCTGATATAGGATGCAAAACATCTATATTATACTTATACTGAGGTACTTGTACTGTATGCATATAACCAAAAATGTTTTATTAATGTTCAAGTCTCTAATGTATATCATGACATAGGTTATTCTTGGTAGCTGAGCTATATATGCCAATGCTGTTAATTGGAACTTGAGGACATATGAGACCATAAGCTTACAGAGGGTTCACCCTGATACAGTTAGTTTCTATAAATTACTACATAGGAAAGAAAATCTGTCCTTGGGTGTTACGTAATAGAGTATTGTTAACTCTCACGAGGCTACTGTGAACTTCAAACTTATCTTAGAGATAAGCATACTTAATTTGAAATGGATTTATGAAAATAATTTGATTTGTTTGCAACAGTGTAGCTGGAGAAGAAAAGCATGTGTGGGGGAGAAAGGTGAACCGCGCTTGCCATAAAATCCTCTGAAGATAAAAATTTTACAGCTTTTATATGAAACCTATTGTTTGTTTTAATAATGCAGCATTAGTAATTTTCATCCTTGCCAGACTGCAGTCTGCCTCCACTTTATCCCATTGCTGGTGGCAGATAAAGAACAACTTACTGGCATTCTTTCTTCAGCTTTCAGTCACTTGTAAGACCGAAGTCCTTGAGGCATGACATTACCTGCACAGCAGGAGGAGGTGTGACTTGTGATGTTCTTTTTGTTTTGACAGCTAAGAACCAGCCTTACGTAGATTAGAAGCCTAATTTATGATGGTTGAGTGTATTCCACCTTTAGTGTGCTTTTTTGCTGTTTATAAAAGGGCTACAGCAGAGTCTCAATGAATCATCTTTTGTGCAAGTTGTGTGTTCAGATATAAATTCTGTTAATCTGCCCAAAATAACAAGGATTAATTACCAGGCAAAGACACGATACACTGCTTGGGCAGCTCACAATTTAGCTGTGTGTAAGTCTTGATGTTCATTTAGTTTTTCCTCTCTGTCTTTGCATCTCATCCTGACAGGTGTGTGCCCAATCACTGTGAACACGGTGGCAAATGCACCCAGACATGGGACAGCTTCAAGTGCACTTGTGAAGGAACTGGATACAGTGGCGCCACTTGTCATAACTGTAAGTCATCTGCAGTTTCACAATTGCAATGGAGTAGGGAAGACACTGATGTCTTTTGGTTGAGATAAAAAGTCTTCTCTCTGGTTGTTAAAGATCCTAAAACCTTTTTGAAAGAAGGCTTTGGCTTAGTCATTCTCCATCTTATATACATAGGAAAGTATTTATATAGTGCTGTCCTGCACCACGCAAGGGTCCAAAGAAGTACAGCTGTCTTAGTTGGGTGTTCTAAGGAAACACATTCTCAGCCATTGCCCAGTAAGGTTTCAGATGGACACAGTGAATCTGCCCTAAGCTGTTGGGGAGAGCTGCTGACTGCAGCGAGAGAGAAACCAGTTCAGGCTATTAATCCCAAAGTGTGTTTATGTACTTATTATTGGCCATTCTAGAATGAAATTATTTACTCCATTGTTATGAGTTTCTTAAATAAAAATATTTTCTATGACCTGCTGTGACTTACCCTTCTTTTTCCTTTAGCAAACAACCTCTTATTATTGAAGAGAGAGTAAAAATGCTTCTGAATAGGTGAAAAGTTAAAATTGAAGCCAGGATCTACATAGATATACATTTATATTACTTTACTATTGACCTTAACTACAGCTGTGTAAAATTTTATTAGGATAATTGCAGAATTCTTTATTTTTTTTTTAAAAAAAAACCAAACCAAATTATTTCTACTTTTAAACATTGTATCAGTGTAAGAGGGAATGTATTTTATATAATAACTATTAATGCATATGTATGTATTGAATGGCAAAGTTCTCCATGGTCTGGCTACTGAGATGATAAAACTGAAAGACTTAACTGGCAAATGAATGTTAATTAAAGAGAGATATTTAAAGTACTAATGCTTGGAAGATAAATTTCATGGGTGGTCCTTTTTCCGCCCAGAATGGATGCGCATAGTTGTTGCATCTAATCTTGGGGAAGAAAACACAGCATTTACAGTATCACTGTATCACAGTATCATAAGGTTGGAAAGGACCTCTGAGATTATCAAGTCCAACTCCCAGGTCCTTTTCTGCCTGACTACTCTCCAGCCACTCTGTCCCCAGTCTATAGCTATGCATGGGATTGTTGTGTCCAAAATGAAGTACCCGACATTTGGACTCATTAAACATCATCCCATTAGAATCAGCCCATCTCTCCAATCTGTCCAGGTCCCTCTGTAGGGCCATCCTACCCTCTAACAGATCAACCCTTCCTCCCAGCTTGGTATCATCTGAAACTTGCTGATGATGGACTCAATCCCCTCATCCAGATCATCAATAAAGATATTAAACAGGACGAGACCCAATACTGATCCCTGGGGGACACCACTGATGACCAGCCGCCAACTGGATGAGACACCATTCACCACCACTCTTTGGGCTCGGCCATCCAGCCAATTCCTAACCCAGCACAGAGTGTTCCCATCTAAGCCACGGGCTGCCAGCTTCCCTAGGAGTCTACTGTGGGAGACAGTGTCAAAGGCCTTGCTAAAGTCCAGGTATACCACATCCACAGCCTTCCTCTCATGCACCAGGCGAGTCACATGGTCATAAAAGGAGATCAGGTTGGTCAGGCAGGACCTACCCCTCCTAAACCCATGCTGGCTGGGCCTGATCTCTTGGCCGTTCTGCAGGTGCCACATGATTGCACCCAGGATTATCTGTTCCATGATTTTACCTGGGACCGAGGTCAGGCTGACAGGTCTGTAATTACCTGGATCATCCTTACGGCCCTTCTTGTGGATGGGCGTCACATTGGCCAACTTCCAATCTTCTGGGACCTCTCCAGTGAGCCAGGACTGCTGAAAGATGATGGAGAGCGGCTTAGCAAGCTCATCCGCCAGCTCTCTCATCTTCCTAGGATGGATCCCATCCGGCCCCATAGACTTATGAGGGTCCAAGTGGCTCAGCAGGTCTGTAACTTCCTCGTCATGGGTGGCAGGAGGGCCATATTTCACCCTGCCCCCATCAACCACTTCAGAGGGCCAACTGTCAAGCGAGCTGACAGGATATCCTTACTGTTGAAAACTGAGGCAAAGAAGGCATTAAGTACCTCAGCCTTCTCTGCATCTTTGGTTACTATATTTCCCCCCACATCCAACAAGGAGTGGAGGTCACTGCTGCTCTTCTTTCTACCATTGATATATTTATAAAAACTCTTCTTATTATCCTTAACAGAAGTGGCCAATTTGAGCTCCAGCTGGGCTTTTGCTTCTCTGATTTTCCTCCTACACGACTTAACAACATCTTTGAACATGATGTGGCTTACGTCCCCTTCTTTCCAATGGCGATGCATCCTCTTTTTCTTACTTAGTTCCTTCAGAAGCTCCCTACTCATCCAGGCCGGCCGTCTGCCCCTGCGACTCTTCTTACAACACATGGGGACAGCCCGCTCCTGCGCCTTCAAGATTTCATTCTTGAAGTGCATCCAGCCTTCCTGGACCCCCTTGCCACTAAGAACTATTTCTCAGGGTACTTTCTTACTAGTTCCTTAAATAATCCAAAATCTGCCCGCCGAAAGTCCAGCATCGATGTTCTGTTCCTGGCTTTTCTTGTTACATTGTTTAGAGAGAACTCAATGATCTTATGATCACTACACCCCAGACAGCCTCCAACAACAACATCACCCACCAGCACTTCTTTGTTTGTAAACAGCAGATCAAGAAGAGCCTCACCCCTGGTGGGCTCACTCACCAGCTGTGACAGTCCTCAATACACTCTAAGAACCTCCTGGACTGCCTCCTCTCGGCAGTGTTAAGTTCCCAGCAGATATCCGGAAGGTTAAAGTCTCCTAAAAGAACAAGGGCAGCCGATCTAGAGGCAGCCTCCAGCTGTTTAAACAATAGAAGATCCAAATCCTCCTCCTGGTTGGGCGGTCTGTAACATACTCCAACCAGGAGGTCAGACCTGACTGCCCCTCTGACCCTTACCCATAGGCACTCAACCTGTGATGGTGTATTTTAGTGAAGCAAAGACAAAAATTTCGTATATATTTCTAAATGTATGATATTTTTAGAGCTTTGGCTGATTATAGCCATTTGGAAAATGTGATTCCCGTGTGTGTGATAGGCTGTTAAGATGTTTCACTGAAGAAATGCAGGGATGTAAGCTCAGTTAGTTAAGTATGTTTTATCTAGTGAGCCTTTAAAAATAAGAATAATCTGTCAGAGGAAACTGTATCATGATGTATCCAACAGCCTGCTAGAGGTGAGACTAGTGCAGCTGTTTTCCCCCAGGGTCCAACCAGTAGCGAGGCTGTAAATGTATTCCTGGTAGGCCTGCACCCACAGAGCCCATATACACCATGTATGCATACACAGCTGGCCCTGCAGATCATAGGCAGAGCACACAGATAACACCCACAGCTTGTTGGTCCACTACTGAGCACATAGATCCACACACAGTGGATCCTTCCAGTGGCTCAGCTCAGACATCCCCTTAAGCCTGGTGGCTCGCCCTGGATCACAGACTCTTGCAGTTACAGATGCCTCAACACTGGATGCTCTGACAGAGTATTATTTGGGCTCCCCCTCCTGTCATTGTCTCTCTGTCTTCGTGGGTGTGCAGACGAGCTTTTAAAACAGAATCTAACATAGTTCAGTTTTCTTACTGAGTCCCAAATAGAAGTAACAAGGACAAATGGATGGCATCATTTCTCTGAAATCGCGTTACAAAGAAATAAGAATCCAGGATTTTTACCTGCCTTTTATGGTTAAAACAGTGCAATAAGGCAAGTAAAAAGCATTGCTGGACTGCAGTATCAAAAGTGGGGAGTATATTATCCCATTTTCAGCTATGGAATGGATAAAGCGTATGAGATTATAGCTGTCCGGGTCATTTGAAGACGCATTGTTCAAGTACGTTTACTTTTTTTAATTCAGGCAGGCTATCTATCTTAGATGGCTATAAGGTTTTTTTTGTCTCATTTTTGTGTTTAAAGAAAGTAATTTCAGTTTTTACCCTGTATGTTGCTATACTTTTAGATGTTTTTCTTAAAGAAGTAGGGAGAACAGGAAGTTATTCTTATTAGTATATGAGAAGTTTTATGCCTTTCTAGAACATAGAATTTAATGGCACAAAATTGAGTGAAAACAAAAATTTATAGTGTCAAGCTATAGACTGAGACAACCTTATCTCTGCCTTTGTTAAGCAGGCAACATCTATCAGTATTTACAAGAGCATGTTCTAGCCATGTTCATAGTATTAGGTGTAGCTGCAAATAATGGGGGGATTTGGTGGAAGTTGTCAAAGGTGTTGTTATACTGTCCTGAGGTCTGAGGCCTCAGCTCTGCTATGGTGATACTGACCCTATTCGTCCTTTCCTGCATGTGCAGTGTGTGTGTGTACTCGGACACGCTTGGTGTGCTGCCATTTGCTTTGGAGTTCTGATGTTTGTGGTAACAGCAGTACAGAGAAGATGCTGGGGGAAGAGGGAAATTTGAATGATGACTGTTGTATGGTATAAAAATAGCTGAAAACAATATTAAACAGCACTGTGAGTTGTGTGAAAGGATGTAAAATGTAGCAGATGTCATGATTCTATTGAGCAGGAAAGTGTTTAAGTAGAGATAGCAATTGTTCAGTACCATTTTACTTAAAGATCAATTTACAAAACAAATGCTGTTATACTCCACAGCAAAATATATATTTCTGTTCTCAATATATTTGTGCAGTGGGTACAACAAGGTGTTTCTCAAAGAAGTAGGAGTCAGGATTACATTAGTGGGGGTTGTAAGTCCATTGCTGAAGATTTTAATGAGTTTAGATTTTGCTGAACTTCAAGGAACAATATAATTCTGAGTTACTGAAGGCATTTTTTCAGTGAATTGATTTTGCTTTGGTCAGGGAATTCAACACTTTCCTTAGCTTTTGACCTGAAATAAGGCAAAGCTTTGCAATTTTCACAATTTTTGGTTCCCTTGAAGGTGAAATTCAAAGACAAATTCAAGGGATCAACTCCTTGAAGTGAAACAGAGAAAAATGTTTGCATGGAATCCTTGTGAATCGAAATGTCTTTGTTTCACACGGGTGTGGTCATAATAAATTTATAGTATGACGGTGAGAACAGTTAGTCTAGAGAGATGGAGAAACGTATTCTGGGACTGGAACATAGTAGAAACTATAAACTGAAAATCAACAGCTACAGAAGGAAAAAATCAAATAAATAACTGAAATAACTTCTAATTATTATCTCTCTAATTGTGTAAATCAATTAAACACATGTCACTTTAAGATCATGAAATAATGTTCTTTTCATAATAAGACATTGTTACAGGAAGGCTCTTCATCTTTCAAAGACACACAAAAATCTCCAAGCTCTGTGTCCCCTATCTTGTTATTTGTCAGAGGCTTAGGCTGCTGTTCAGAGAAGAAAGACGTCTCTAATCCACAATTATTTGTTTCATCCAACTACAGCTGGGTCCCTGGTGCTGAAGGGTGAATTAACCAAAAATACTGGAAAATAGTAATTCTCATTGCATGGTAAACACCGTAGAAATCTGCCAGATTTTTTTGGCCAATAGATACTCAGTGCCCAAAGGAATGCTGTGGCCTGGCAAATATCAGACCAGAGCATCAATTTTATCATTAATAAGGCTAAAAAATAAATGAATGTATTTACTTAAAAATATTTACAATGATGAAACTGTTACAAAAATAATTTAGAAATTAAGTATTAGGGTTATAATTAACAGTAAGTGTTATCCTTACTAGCTTGATTATATCAGCTATATCCCTGACTAATTAATCTTTACCACCTACCAAAGGCTGACCTGCTATGCAGAGTTCTTAGAGACATATTTTACAAAAAAAATCTGTTATAATTAAGAATAGCCAATATTATAGGCTACCTTACTTGTTCAGCCTAATCTGAGTGAAATAAGATAGACTATCCACTAATAGTAAGGTTGTTTACATTCTCATGAATCAAGTTGTGTAACTATGGACACGTAAATGCACTAATTATTCTCAAGAGAATGCACAGGCAGTCAGAGTACCTTTAGGCCACAGCAGAATAATCATCTTCACAAGGTAATCTGAATGTGGAGTGACATTACTGACAAAACTGTCCCTCTCCCCTGGTACCATTTCCCAGTACATTTTTAAGATAATATTCCTATCCTGCTTTTTAAGAACTCTCCATAAAATTGGAAGAATATATTTAATTAAAAAAAAAAAAAAGAAAAGGAAAAAAAGTGAAAAAAATAGGGTGCAACTTCCCAAAGAAAGATATGACAGTGAAATTTGAACAGTGTTTCAAGAAGATTTGAAGTTTCTCAGGAAAAGTGGGAGGGACATCCTAGCTTGCTGGGTCATGCAAGTCTGAATACATCCGGGAGACCTAAAGAATATTTGCTAGCTTTTTGAAGAAGGAGTGGGTAAGAGAGAGGTGTTTATGCCGACTGGGCTTTCCTCACATTAGTTTTAAATCAGACCCTCAAAGAAACCTGCAGTTTTCTTTTTCATCCTTTCATCTTGTTTTCTTTTTCATCCTTTTCTTCCAAGGAACCTAATGAAGTTTGGGTGCACATTGCATTGAATGTCTTCTTTAGCAGACCCTTCATTTAGTCTTTTCCTATGAGATGAATGAGCCAGGCATAGTTTATAAATTTTATAAAATGTTTTCACAGTTTATAAATATTTTATCAATGATGACAAAAATTGTAATGTGCCATTTCATGTTTTGGCCCTCACTTTACACATCTGATTCCTCATAGTGAAGAATATATGTTACATCAAGCACAAGTATTTCTGAGACATATACAAGCATACACAGAATGTCCTTCCAAATCATATTATAAATATTTCCTAAATTAGGTTTTGAGAAATTCCTCATTTAAGAATTAGTGCTTATAAATGATAAGAGAAAAAAAATTATAGTCATCTCTCTCACATGTTTAGCAAGACATCTAAATTCTTTTTCCATTTAAAATTACTCTGTGCATCAGTAGAACTGCTGAGTTTACTTTGAATTTAGCTGTTCCCTCAGCATGTCTCCTACTAGTCACTTTCCATTTGGATTTTTAATAAACCTGCAGGTGATTCACTAGTAAATGTCTCATTTGATGTCTGGGATTTAAAGAAGCAGTGCTCGAAGGCTTGACTGGCTGGGTCAGGCAAATGATAGGTTTTTGTACAGCAGAGGCTGAGGGCCCTGAGGGTGCTCTTAGTCCTTAATTGCCTGATAGCACAACTAGCTCTTGGGTTCTGAGGGGCTCATTGCGACTGGAAACAGGGCACACTGTCCTGACCTCAGCAGTCCTTTGGGCAGGCTCATGATCAGCCCTGTCTCCTGCTGTCCTGGCTGGGCTTTCTGAATGGTCCCTTCAGCTGACATTATTTACCTTTCCTTCTCTGATGGTCCCCTGGGCTGTCAGCCCTGCTCTGAGCCAGCCTGGGGACAGCAAGGTGGTAGAATATGACACTGTTAGTGAGGGCACAGCCTGTGCTGGAGTCCAAAGCTTCTGAATTGGCTCCCTTGCAGAACAACTGCTGCCAGTGCTTCTTGCTAGAAAGACAGCGCATTGCAAAATTCTGAAGATTTGTCTTCTTTTTTTTTTCTTTCTTTTACTGTAACTTAGCATTCTGCTTAGATTCTAGAGAAGTGGAGGGAGAAATGTATTACAGATTCCACTTTAAAATGCACGGAGATGCTAGCTTTAAAGCATTCCTTCCTCTGCACGGAGTTTCTGAGTGCTGCAGTGAGTTACAATGTGCCAGACAAGCGTTATGCTCTTACAAAGTCTTACAAGGTTTGAAGATTAAATGGTATTCCCATTTTCAACCCAGGATATGTCCGCATTGGTTTTGTGTGCACTTCTACATTGCTTGTCAGTTTTAATGCTTAATAAGAAACAAACATTGTCCTGGGATTTTGCTGCTACTTGCCTGTTTCCTTTGCAGAAAACACACTTCCCTGTTAAGCATCTCTCATCCTTGGATCTCCTGTGTGCACAGATTTTTCAGAGCAAATTAGATCTGTTAGTCCAGCTACTATATGAGAGCGCTGAGTGTATCTCCAGGTACACAATGTCTTATCACTGAGTCCTAGAGGATCATATTGCTGCTG
Organism: Tapera naevia; assembly: GCA_033556795.1. Classification (NCBI taxonomy): domain Eukaryota; kingdom Metazoa; phylum Chordata; class Aves; order Cuculiformes; family Neomorphidae; genus Tapera; species Tapera naevia. The sequence goes on along the minus strand of JAUMJJ010000033.1, from coordinate 822,368 downwards.
GCAATGTGAGCAACACCTTAGCTGTGTCTCAGATGAGCCTCCATGTCAGTGCAATTTCTGACTTTACTGCATTGTCATCGGAGCAGTTTATTTAAAACCAACCCTGCTACCGGTGGTCTTTATGTGTAAGGTTAGGCATTCCTCCCATTTAGAGCATAGACTGAAACCTCTGACATGTCTTGCATAGCTCACTAAACAATCCATGGTGAGGAATGGATTTTATTCTCCACCAGGAGAAACTCTATTTGGACCAGTCACTTGAATAAAAAGTGAAAGAGACCAAAACTCAACACAAAACCTAGTGTTCAGTTCTGCTGTTTTTATTTGTTGAGAGCTCTCATTAACATCTGTGGTAGTTTTATTACAGACAAGCTTATTAGTAACTAGCATTTTGTCCTGTCAGCAGTGAGTCAGCTTTATAAGGAAAAACAGATCTTTATTAAAAACAGGAAATCTATTTTGGATCAGTAAATTAAAACTTGTTTCTTCCCTTTTCTTTCTTTAGTTCTGCTTTATCATTACTTAGATGTTTGTAAGATAACGAGTGATCCTTATAAATTTGCATTTCATGAGCAAACACTGGAGGAAAAAGCCTCTGTCAGAATATCATAGAGGGTAACAAATAAGATACTTTAGAAGATGCTTTCTAACTAGATGTATTTATGTCTCTGACTTGTGCGTCTCCGTTCATAACTGTTATTTTTCTTGCTATTGATTGCTTTCAGCCTTTGCGTGCTCAAAGAGTTCCTTAGAAGTTTTTAAAAAACACTCTGTGTAAGTTTATTTTTCCCAGTGAAATGGTACTATCTTTTAAAACAAATCTCTGATGTTAAACTCAAGTTTTGATTTCTTTTGTGAAATATGTAGTAAAATGTTTAGGAAAGATTTATCATTTCTGTCATACCAGGGTATCGGACAAATTATGAGGACTTTTAATATGATTAAATAATGGCGATGATTTGATATAACTAAAGGGGAAAATACCCAGTACAGCAAGGTTATGCACCCAGTATTCATATGAGAAGGACACTTAATATTTAAAATTTAGTTCTCAATTGTTAAAAGATGGGATAGGAAGACAAGATAAGACACAAGATGTAAAACACAAGGTAAGAAGCGAGGTATTCATTTTTTGATAGATAACAAATTTGCTATACTTACAATTTTGATAATTTTAACTGAATTGATGGGCACATCATATCTGAGTGGATTTAGTACTGTGTCCCCAGCCTATTCAATCCTTAAGTCCAAAACAAATATTTTTTTAGGATTTAAATATTGCATTGTCCTTGTGTGTGCAAGAGTTTACTGAATCCTTTCTACATAATCTTTCTGAGCTTAAGCATATAAGCGTGTTTCTCATATGATTTTATCCATTGTGAAGACATGGAAGAACAATAAATACTTCTGTGCTCAGAAACTGTCTCACCTTCAGTTGTCCTATGGAGATTTCTGAATGTTTGCCAGTGAAACAAGATGTTTTAGGCAGCAGCATCTTGCATGAACAAATCTTGCATTCCTGCAGAAAGGAGAATCATGATTAATGCCACAATCTGATTTTAGTGAGATTAAGCACAGATTCAGCAGCTTGTATGACTGAATGACTTACACAATACCGCACTGAGAATTCCTATAAGTGAACTGGCAACAGCTGGACTGAGTCTGTGTAGAGGAAAGGTAGCATTCCAAGGCAATGCAAGGGGTCTTTGCAATGCCCATTAGCCTTGTTCATGGAAGACAGATTGATTGAATTAAATGAAAGGAGGAATGAGGATGAGAAATTATCCAGAGACTCAGAGTAGGTATTAGAAGCCCAAGCTACTGAGTCTTAAAAACAAAAAAGAGGAGTTCCCAGCAGGGTGAAAATTGAGGTGCCCTTATTTGTCCCCTTTCTCATATAGAATCATAGAATCATCTGGTTGGAAAAGACCTCTGAGATCATCAAGTCCAACTATCTATTCTCTTACTAAGCCGTGTTCCTAAGAAACTCATCTACCCACCTCTTAAACACCTCCAGCATGGTGACTCAGCCACCTCCCTGGGCAGCTGTTCCAACTGCCTGACTACCCTTTCAGTGAGGGAATTTTTCCTGATGGCTAATCTGAACCTCCCCTGGCACAGCTTATTTCCTCTCGTCCTATCATATGTTTGAGGTGATTTGCCTTGTTTGGGCTGAGGGAGGATAGCTGTTGTGGGATGCGCTAATGGGGATGAGGAGCTCTGTAGGGAGGTGAACTGTGGAGTAACTCTAAGGAAAGTAAGTTTGGAGAAATCGTAAGAGTGGTTTTGACAGATCTACTGGGTTTGAGGAGCCTCAGGCTGGGGAAAGTATTTATGAACCTAGCACTGGGGGAAGGAGGGACTGAGGAGAAAAGGGCTATCAGCTTTTTTAATACTGTTTAATATGTGTTGTGCTTGATGCTGTAGGCAAAGACACTTCCTCACCACTAACTCATCTTCTTGTGAGCTGATGAGTGTCCATGATGAAGGCTATGGGCTTTTGAATTGCACCTTGAGGACATTTGCTTTAAGACTCCGTATTTGTGCCAGAAGCGAAGTAGGGTCCAAGAGGTGGATGATATCGTGTTCAAGCTCAGCAGTGGGAATGTCTGTCTGAGCAATGCTGATATTGGATTAATAAGAGTAAAAGTGAGCTAAGATTTCTGTAATCTCTAGAAAGAGACTTTTCTCTTCCGCTCTTTGGATCTTCTGAGAAAGCACTTTCAACAAGTGATTGTTCTCAGCCAGTGATGTCAGTATCAATTTTCTCTCCTACTGCTTTCTCACACTCTGCATCTGAACTAATCAAACGTTCAAATTTGATGCATGCTCTGCAAAACCTCATTTCTGGGATGTATGTCTCTGCTGTTGAGAATAGAGATTCTTGAAGCCTATTTATAAAGAAACTACCTTCGTTTACATAAGCTTATTAAAAGGATTATATAATCAATATGCTAGCTTCCTAAAGAGGTTAATCTCTTTTCCAATAATGTTTTTCAAAGGAAAAGTCATCATAATTTATAATAGTCTTTATGGATTTATCTTCTTTTATTTATTACATCTTTTCAAAGGATTTAACGTAATGCATTTTTTTCAAAAGCTTCAGACTGTTATTATATTACCTCTTTTTTATTAAAGTGTAATTTTAAAATGAGAGAGGTGTTATTTGGTTAAGTCTTAAATCGTAATGTAATTTTTTATGGAGATATATAAATGCCAAATTGTTACAATTTTGAGCTGTCCCTGCAAAACTGAAGAAAACCTTTGTATTCTTATTATTTTGGGGATGTTGGGGATGTTGCAGTTTTTTGGTTTTGTACTCCAATATTTATTTTTTTAAAAACTCAGTTTGTTCCTCATTTCATTGCCACAAGCTTTCATTACTTCTACTGCTACTAATTTATTGTCTGTTGAACTGAGAACTGAGAACTATTCTGGTGTTTGTGAAATGCAGAATGTGTAAAAAATTGGAAGCAAGTTTCATTGTAAGCAAATGGATGGAATCTGTGTTTAGGACAGGAAGGGTTGCAGGTCTAAAATGAATAATTTCATCAGTACTATTTGTTTTGAAGGTTAACTGTAGAAAATTAGCATTGGGATGCAAAGCAGAATCTGAGTAGTCAACCAGCAGTAATTTTGTTGGAATTTAAAAGTCAGTTAGAAATGTCTCTGTCTGATGAGGTGTGAGAAAGTGTAAGGGCTTAAACTGAGCTTCAGGTTTTGCCTATTTGTACAGTTGGGCTGTTTATATGTAGCTCTAAATTAGGATGAAGTATCATGACTTTTTAAGATAAATTTCTACTAGGTGGGCAAAATATGTTTGGGGTCCAGTGCCATAACAAAATGAAGTGAGGGTTTAATCCAGAGCATTTTCAGTCCCTTAATTCAATGACCTAGTTAACATGTTTAAAACTAACTGAGCAATTTGCCTGAATTGCAGCATTTGTTTGGGAAAGCTTAGGTATTAGATGAGTTAAGGCTTTTGTAGGCAACTGTAACGTGTGCTCTATTGTTATTCAGAATGCACAACCAAATATTGTTTCCAGGGGCCAGTTAAAAGGGAATACGTAATTATGAATAGATAACTTTAAAACAACTCATGTATGGTGTAAAATCTAAGTCAGAATTAATCATAGCCTGAAAAGGACTCTGCATGTAAAGACTTCAAAATGAATTAGCTTTTTATTAAACTTCTCCATTAAGACAATCTATCTTATTGCTTACTTCACTGTTAAAAGACTCTAATTGCAAAAAAGCATTAAGGTGCCAATATTAAAGTCCTGTTGACAGCCATTAGAAAGAAAAAAACGTGTTTTGAAATCACTCTACTTCTGGCTTTCTCAGACATATGAGAGAATTAAGTTAATGCAAAGATCAACTGTAAAGATATGCAGTAGTCAAAGCAATGAGAACTGTGCAGATACATATGCAGAAGTTTTTATCTCTCCACATGTGATTTTTTAAAAAATATATGTTTTTAAAATTTAAAATAGGGGAATATACTGGCTTTTAATTATGTTTACCAATTAAAGGCCAGTATGTACCAATGGATAACCAGACATTATCGAGGGTTTATGGCATTCCTATGTGCATTGCCTAGTGTAGAAAGATTTAATGAAATCTACATTTGTAATTAATTTTCCCATATGTGGTAGGCAATATGATCAATCTGCTAGGACTGCGAATTGAGAATTAGCATACTTAGATTCAATCCTGTGTGTTAGCATTTCCCAGGGATATAATTTTGGGACAAGCTATTTCTTTCTCACTTGTATGAGTTTTTCTTAGTTTTTTTTTTCTCCTCATTTATACATCGGGAATAATGATGGTCTTTGTAAGTGCTTTGAGACTTAATTTGTTAAAAACATTACAAGCAGAAGAGCTATTTGAAAAAAAATGAGCCAAAAGCTTGCAAAAAAAAAAATTCTTTTCATTCCAAAAGTTTAATGAAAACAGTTGATCAATGTAAAATCAGACCCTCACTTATCATCTAGCATGCTGGGAACATGCTGAATGTTGGTGAACTAATGTTTTAATTACAAAACTTACTTTGGAAAAGCAAACTATTCAGTAAGATTATGAAACTATTCCTTGGTTTCCTGTAACCCTTCATTTTTTCCTGGAAAGAATGATGATATTTCAAAAACTGCTTACCACCTCCAGTTACTTCCTCAAAATAGTGTTGGTTTTTGTGATCTAGGCATACAAATGGAGAAGAGGGGCCTATTAAGGACTTTGCCTGCCCTAGATAATCTGCTTGAGAAAGCAGAGGCTTTACTATTGTATCCTAGGTCATATCCCATGTCATATTCTTGGCATAAGACTGTTGGCCAGTTACCTCAGAGAACTAAAATTGTCTGAGATCTGAATTTCCAAGCTTACTTTAGCAGGAGCCAGACATCTTTTCTGGAATATAGCCTTGAAAATGCAAAATGATACAGAGTAATCGAGACCGCCTGGCTGTCAGCTCTGAAAGAGTATAGTGGTATCCTTTTGCCACAAGCTGAAACTGTGGGAAGTGTTCCACTTGTGGACAAAAATGGAAAAGAGGAATAAGGAAAGCCAAAATACAGAAATTCACACCAAGAGTAACAAGACATGGCAGCTCAATTTCTCACTGCCTTGTTTGCTCTGTAACAGCATTACATGTGGCTCAGGTGGAGTAAATAGGCTTTTTTGTTCAAGTGGTGTGAAACCCTAAGATACTTCTTGTGATTTGTATGTGGTAGTTGACCATTAACTGGTGTGACAACGCTTATCTTTCCAATGGTAGATGTCTGGCTACAGAATTAAATGAGCAGAGAAAATAATTATTCCCAGTGCTCTTATGATGCTTCTCTGTGAAAAATATACATTCCATATGGTATTTTTTCGATATAACTTGTTTATGGATGCTGCCTTTCTCAGGCATTCATTATATTAATTTTTACAGTACACAAGCCTCTTTACAATGGAGGGTTTTGGCAGGTCTACATGTCTTCCTTAGGAATCAGTTTTCCACATTGACCCTTTTCACTCAAGAGCAAGAGCTATGATGTTTTTCTTGTAGTTTTAAAAGGACGTTTTTTTGAATTTTACTCTCCTTCTTAGTGTGCTGTAATTTAAATGGGAGACAAAGTGCTTATAGCAGAGGTAGGTGTTTTATTTCAGTCATGCTTCATAACTGTTAGTTTAAAATTCCATCTGAGGTTAGATGGCTAATAGTTACCTTTGCTAGACAAGTCTTTTAGGAGAAGTAATCATAGGTTACTGGAACTCCTTAAAGATTTTACTGAAGCCTGAAGAATCCTCTAGTTATGTTTACTTTTAATTAGCTGTACGAAAGTGTTGAAGATGCTACTGTTTCATAAATTCAGTTTGTGCTGATATTAGCAGAAGTATTTAAATGTGTTCATGAAGTTTGTAGTTCTTCATTTTCTCAGTAGAAATTTTACCTATACTTGTTACATGTACTTACATACTTAGGTGCACATCTAGCATTATTCATTTTCTTTTACTGGAACTATATTTTCATTGTTTGAGTCTCTTGTAAATTTTTAAGAACATGTATCCCTCTGTAGCTTTTACATTAGCACATTTTATCACATCCATTTTCCCTAATTACCTAATCACTTGTTTAGAAACTTTAGATTAAAACTTCTTGTGGCTGTGATTGCTCTGTTTTGTATGATATGTTTTTCAATATACCTTTAGTTTCAGAAGGAACTAATAGATGCTGTAAAACATAGAGGAAAACATTAAAAAAACCCCTGAAATTCCTGACTATGCCTCTCCTTTTCAAACCCATTTCTGTTTTCCCCATTTTCATGTTTCTTAGTTTCTTTGTGGTTGCCTCAACAGTTTATTTCCTCCTTTTATCATTCCTTGTCTAATCATCTGCTCTGATTTTTTTTTCCCTTCACTCAGTCTTTGTTTTCTTCTACCAGCTTAGATGACCGTTATTAAACACATTATGCAGCTTTGAAAGCTCTGCTGTACAGAAGTTGGGAACAGATCACAAAGAAAGGAGGTGTGTTGAATATGGGTGTAGTTGTGCACAACCCACAGATTCAGGGCTCTGTAAGAACTTAATCGCAATAATAAATGAAAAGGGAAATGGCTACAGGAGATAAGTCCTTTTTGTTAGAAGAAAACATCATGCCAGATTGAACAACCAAAAGAAACAATGGTGCTGTAGCTTGGTAACCGTAGATCCCGCTAATAGCAAGGCTGAAGACGTGTTCCCAACAGGCACACACACACAAAGCACACCTATACACTACGTGTATACCTACTGGCCACACAGGTCACAGACACTCAGTCCACTCACGCAAACACTGACAGTACCAGCAGCCTCACCCTGCTTCCCACTCAGGCTAAGCAGGGTGGAGGTCCACTAGAAGGAGTATATGTATATATGTACAGGTTGGATCCCTCCAGCCACAGCCCTCAGGCATTCAGTCTGCCCAGTAGCTGGCTTTGGATCCCAGTCCTCTCAGTTTCTGTCACCTGGACATACCACTCCTGAGACAGCAGTTCCACGCCAGTTACTGGTACGGGCTGTTGCATGCACACACACACAGAGCTGTCCAGGACTTTCCAGGTCCCCACGGCTCACCCTCCTGTGCTCTTACCCCTATGGACACTCAGGCTCTCATGCAGAGCTGACCGTCTTCAGTAGCCATCATGCAGCTGCACTTCCTCCAGTGGCTGATATCACTGGCACAGGGGACATCTGACCTGTGGTCTGAACCCAGCTGCTGGCCCCCATATCCCTATACACACACTTGCACACAGAATTGAGAACCCCTAACCCAGGAAATAGTTAGAAAGGAATTTAATAAGGCAGACTCTGCTGTTTGGATGCAAGTGTACTGTCCAGATCACTTGACACTTATCCCTCTTCTTTTCCATACTTTTTTCTCCACTAAATCTCCTGAACCTCTCCCTTTTCCTGCCTTTGGTTCTGCTTCTGAATGTCCTGTAAGTCCTTTAGAATCCTGAGCTATGTTTCCCATAATGCGTCCAACCCCTAGGCAGCAACCTTCTTAGTCTGAAAGCTCTTGGGGAGAGCTACCTCCAGTGAGTCATGGTGATGGGATCCATGCCCCAACCCTGGGGCTGAGGCTATACTGGGACAACAGGCTTTGTTGTTACTTGGGGGTTATTGGTTTGGGGGTCTAGGCTTGTATAGATGGGCCTTTGGTGGGCTGACAGCTCCTATGATGGACCTGGGAGAAGCTTGGCAGGGTATTGTTTGGGCTTCCACCCTGTCATTACATCTCTGAACTCCTCTGTGAATCCGCAGATGGACTTTTTTTCACAGAACCTGATGCTTTCCCCATGTTCTCATCCCCTCAATAAATTGTCTAAATTAACACTCTGCAGTGCTGCTGTTGAAACTGATACCAATAAAGCAGAGTGTGTGCCAACCACGGCAACCTCCAAGGTACCCATCTAACACATTATTAATTTCACAGCTCATCCATTATGTGAAAGAGATGTGAAAATGATTTACAGTAAGTTGCCAGGACATAGTCATTCCCTACTGGAAGTGCTGGAGAGAAAACATAAAAAAGGGGACATGGAGCAGATGTTTCTGCTGATATTTTCATGGCAGTTAAAAAAGTTGAGTTCTGTTGGCATTACAGGGTGGTTAGTGATTAATGGAAATGACAAAGATGATGCATTGGTTCTAAATTTGTGTCATTTTAAGAGAGAACATTTTGATTGGGACAATGTAAATGCTGATATGAGAATTTGTTTTAGTAATGTTTTAGTTATTTTCTGTTGGTGCAAATAAGTGCTCAGCTTTTCTGTTTAATTAGGTGTCTGTAAGTCTGTGTATAGCAATTGTTTTGTAGGTAAGATACTGTTTATGGGTGTGGTGGTTGTTTTTATTTTTCAAGCATAAGATTTTAATGTAAGGTTTTAAGAAGTCTTATTTTATTTCACCAGTCTTTTTTCTAATAACTTAAGGAAATTTTATTCAAGTAAAATTTGTGCTGAGTAAGTGCAGCCAAGCAAGGTACCATCTTTTCCTTTAGAGGACTGATGGTTATTGGTTCACTGAAATGCTTGGGGAAGTGGAGTGGGAGGAAGGGGGAAAGGGACAGGAAATGGTGACAATTACAACAACTGTAAAAGTAAAACTTAATTACAGTCCAGTTACAATCACTCTGGAAATAATGCATTTTGGGAATGATAATATGAATAAATAAACAAAACCTGACAGTATAATCTCTTTTAAAGCTGTGTAGTGGGAATACCTCTTTGTGGAGTTGAGCATTATTTAATTTTTATGAGGAAGTACAAGTCTTGAGACAGATCAAATGCTGTTATATCCAAAGCAGGAGAGAACTTTGTAGGGAAAAATCCTCGGGTTTAATCTGCATTTTTGCTATTTGCAGCTGCTTATAGTCATAGTGTATTAAAATATCCTAGATATTTCTGTAACTTTGGCCTAAATTTACTGGATTTGTCTCCCCTACTTTGGCCCTTGTATAATTTGGTGACGTTTTCATGTCTTGGCACACTGGCACGCTTCAAAGTGCAACCAAGCATTTGCGTTACACACCTGGGAAAGTGTAATTCCAGGCTTGTACCTTTCTCCTCTCTTCCATTGCCTTGGCAGTATAAAGTGGGAGTGAGAGTAGAAATCATACTTTTTCTTCAGGAGCATTGATTTTTCAGACTTACTTTTCATGCCAACCTTGAAGCCTGTTGCTTGGGAGATAGGGATAGGAGGGAAGAAGGAGGCAAGGTGATATTGGCGATATTCTTGTTGTCTCTCAGATGGAGAAGACACAAACAAGCTGCAGGCAGCTCTGAAACTTTCTGTGATTGGGACTAGTGACCAGTGTAATACCAGCCCAAGCATAGTGAATATCTAAGAGTTTCTTTGACAATCTTCCTCCTCAGATGCAGTACCTGGTAATGCATTACAGCTACAGAAATGTGCCAAACCATCCAGATTTAAAATGAAAGTATGGCTTAAGCTGAGATATTTAGCACGGCTTGCAGTTCTCCCTTTCAAATCTGGAACAGTGTTTATTTTAGCCACAAAGAACCATGCTAGAATGCAGGGTAGTTGGTTTAGGTTTTTTTTGTTTGTTTGTTTATTTTTTTTTTAAAAATAAGTGTTTGTGTATTCTTGATTGATATAATTTTAAAAAGAACCTTGTTAAAATTGGTGTCTAATTATACTTCTTTTTTCTGCTGTCTCTAGATGGACACTTACAAGGATGCTAATTGCCTAATTTATGTTTCCTAATTTAAAATCACTGCTAAATTTGTTTAAAAATCCATCTTTGATCAGCCTTTTAGATTTAAATTAATTCCTGTCTGTCCCCCGCTTTCCTCTGCCCAAAGCAAAGAAAGAAGTAGAGAGAGAAACAGAAGCAACTTCACTTTTGCCATAAACGAGGCGTTTTTCTTCTGTATTCATAGATAATTCCTGGGTTGCAGTACTACATTGTAAATCAAATTGCAGTTTTCACCCCCACGGCAGTGGTTTTCTTTATTATCCTAGTGGCAAGTAAAGTCGTACTGTCTTTCTTATTCTGATAGCAACCCCTCTACTTTCTTTCCTTTGTTACCTCAGTGGTAATTGTCTTATCACTGCCATAAATTAGCCTAGAGTCAACTTGACACAAATTTGGCAAATTTCCGCATATCTTATTATTTTTATTTTTTTCTGCTTTCTAATTTCCTTTCTGTTTCTTCAGGGCATATTTGAATATTGCACTAATAATGAAAATCCTTTGTATGTTCATTAGTTTACAGTAGGGAGCTGAGGGAGGATATGAGGTGGATATAGCAGCCGGGGAAGTGGTGTTCCATAACTTCAGAGCTTTAAGGAAACTGAAACTTAGATCAATGGCTTGTGCTCAGTCAGGAAGGAGCTTTGCTGATGGAAAGTTTTAGTAGCATGACAGCCAAAGCAGCAGTGGACAGAAATACATTTTAGTCCAGCCATAAAGCACTCAGATTCCTTCTGTTGGGTTACCTTCCCAATTCATTTAAAAACCCTAATATGTATGTGTGCGTTTATGTAATATTTTTATTTATCTAGACTATATATATTTATGTATGTAATACTATATATACAATATTGTATACATAAATATAAAACTAAAGTATGGTCTTTCTTTCGGAAGCCATTTTAAGGATTTTGAGGTGCAGAGCAACTGAGCATTGGGAAGGACTATGCTTAGAAGGGGTTAAGCAACAGTAGAAGTAGAGGTTGAGTAAAACTGCTGGTTTGGTTTGGTTTTTTTTTTTTATTCAGTTCTGCAGTGGTGGGCTTTATTCCTGGCTTATTTTTGAATATGCTTCTGTGAATAAGGAAAACACTCTTTTGGGATGAATTAACAGAAGCATAACTTGTGGGATGTACAAATTAATCAACCTGTGCTTGGCATTGTCCACTTTTGTATGCTGACCTTTATGAAAAAATTGGAGAGTCTAGAGCAATTACAACAATTTAGCAAAAACAATTTAGCACCTAAAAAACACAACCTCCTCGGCAAAGAGAAGTCATATCTGCAGATAGACAAAAGATTGCTGCAATAAGCTATTCTATGAATTCATGGTGAGTAAAAAGAGAAATGATTAAATTGCAACAGAGCAGCTTTGCACTGGAGAGAGAGTGGGAGAAATGCTGATGCTGAAGGACTGGTGGATCTCAAGGTTGCCTTGGCCTGTTAAGGAATTTGCATTCTGGGAGATTTGAACAGAAGTATGTCAAGAATGATACATGGATGTAATTGAGCTCTTTTGGGAGGTGAGTTGGATTATCTTTCAGGTTCATCCCAGACATGAGATTCTGCTTCTTTTCACAGCACTTATTGCTCCAAATGTAATTTGAGCAATTGAACAAACTTTTCCCAGAACATCTTGTAGAATGATACTGTACTTATTTAGTGTGATTTTAAGAGTAAGGGAACTAAACCCTTAGGCTTAAGGTAACTTGTATTTGATCTGTTGTGAGTAAAATTGGTGTGACAGTGGAACAACCGAGTTCTGAGCTCATAGAATTCGTGTGTTTGTCCTATCCAAGTGTGAGAGCAAACCAAGGGCCCCTACAATGATTGTATTCCACAAAAAACAATCAAATCTCAGTTTCACTCTGAAGGTGCCTTTCAAAGTGAGCACAGAAATTCAATGTTGCAGCTAGCTGAATGTGCTGGCACCTTCCTCTTGTTCCTTTGTCTCATGGTGGGCACACTGTTATCAACCATATCTGGCTGCTTCCTGGGTTGTGAGGGCTAGAATCCTTGGAAGTCTTACAACTTTATCTTACTGGAGCCTTATCTTTTATTTAAAGTGCTACTTTATTTTTTTTCTTGATAAGGTTCTACAGGGTCCTTTCAACTGCAAGTACCTGGATTTTAACTCTGTGGCTTGTGGTGAGCAAATCTTGGTTGAAGATCCACCTTCTGGTCATGCAGAAATTGCTGTCTTTAGAAGTCTATCAGAAATTTAATTTGAAGAGCTATTGTTGGTGTTGCAAGACATTTTTTGTCTAGTTTAATATTTTTTCTCTCCATTAACACATTGTTTTGTTCAGGGAAGGGTTTTATTTTGGCAAATATTTTGAAGATATTTTTAAATGAAGGATTTTTGGAAAAGGGTCTTTGGTTGTATGCAGAAGCAAAACAGGTGTTTTGTTGTCTTTTTTTTACATTAGGATAATTACATAATAGGCAACAGTAGCAGGGAAAAAAGAACAAAGCAAAGTCTTGGTTTTCTTCGAATCTTCTCTGTGCAGGATCAGGTTGTGTTTGGTGTTTTTAATGTTCTGGTCTTCTTTTCACGTCACAGTGCCTACTCTTGGAAAAATAAGTTGAAGTGTGTTGGAACAGCCTGAAATATTTTAGATACATGTGTAGTTCTGTAACAAAATGGTAATGGTTTCTTCTTCAGCATTCACTTCCTTCTTCTGTCACTGTTTGACTGATGAGGTTTTCTGGATGCTAGTGGCACGTACTGCTCCTCGGGTTGTAGTACTTCTGCTCTGTCAGTGGAATTTTTTCTCTATGCAGTATTACAACAGCACTGGACTGAGTAAAACTGGGGATAAGTCTGTTGTAGTACTGCACAGAAAGCATTTTCCACTGGCAGAGCAGAAGCTTGCAGCGTATGTGTTTTTATATGTAACAAAATATGTTTTAACATTTTCAGTTTTGCAATTGATCTTGTGAATATATGTTATAATAAAGCAAGAAATGGAACTCATTTTATTTAAAATAAACTGCAGGTATGTTGTTTCACTGTGTAGCTATTTCTGCTGTGACTTTGGGAGGCTTTTCCTCCTTCCTTGTGTATTGTGCTTTTTAAGGGGCTTGAGTTGAAACTACCTTGAGTGACACAGACTCAAGCACCTCACAGTCTATTTAGCTTTCAGTATTATGGGAAGTTGAAAGTGATGCAGAGGCATAGATGGACTCTGTGGACCTGATGCACTGCCTACTTTTGTCACTTTTACTATCAATTCCACCAGTTCCTGTGAATCTATACCTTTCCTGTGCTCCTGAAAAGCTGAGATTTACTCGTGTATTAGCAGCAGTTTAAATAAGTTTATACCCTGAAGCACCCTTATTCACTGACAGAAACAAAATGCATTGTAGCATATTCATTTTGTCACATAGTGCAGATTGTCACGCTAGGTCTTCTATTTATAATGAGCTCTGTACTTATAAAAGTAGGCTATTTGTTAGTCCTAAAATTAAAGCTGTCTTTTTACACAGTGATGTAGTAACTGTAGTTCAGCAAGGTACTATTGAAACTCTATGAGAACATCATGCAGGGCGACAGAGTTGCTAAATCTTTTTTGTCATTCGGCTCCTCTGCTTTCTAAAGATAGCCAGCAGCTGTGCCAGCTGTGTGTGATAACTCTCTTAATCTCTATGCCAGTCAGAAAGTAAAACAGGAGTGAGAACATCTGCTTTCCTTGGTCAATAAAGAGCCATTGAAATCTAAGAAAAATTGTCTCATTCCAACTTTTGGCTAGCAATCTGGAGCTGAAGAAAGCTGTTCTGTAAACTAGTTTTCTGAACCATTTGCTTTCCTTCAAATGTTTAGAATAGAGGATCCTAAAAACTCAGAAATGAGAGTTGTCTTCCCCTGTCCATCAAAATGTCCCCTTTGGGGCTCACGTTAGCAGTTCTGTTAGTAGAAAAGAACTGGAAGGTCTGTGTGGGTAATAAAGTTTTCTGCTAATTTTTATTTCACTCCCTTAGTCGACTTCCCTAGTCAGGCTTTTCTAACAAGAGACGCTTTTCCCCTAAAGCCATCCTCAAGCCTACTGTTGTGGAGGTTAGTTTAATGAATGATGAACTTTAGAATGCATGTGTAATTGCTTCCATCAGCTGATTAAAATGACTGAATTTTCAGCCCAGACCAGGAAGCTTAAAGAAACAAAGTTAAAATGATTTATTATTATTATTATTATTAATATTATTATTATTTAGTCTTGATTGGGGTGTGTTATTTTTTTAAAAAAAAACCTCCTTTTTATTTCACATTAAGACATAGCTTAACCCTTCCAAATTTTGTCATTAAATGGATTTGATTGTCTCAGTTTAATGTGTATGAGTCAGCTAACTAAACTTTAAAAAGACTATAGCATCTTATTGGTGCTGCTCTTTTTCTGGTTTTTTTTTTTTTTTTTTGTTCATTTTGTGCATATTTTTTGCTGGATTGTAAGACCCTGGATCACTGTTCTGACCAGATTTTCGCCTCTTATTGGTTTGTAGACAGTTTTTCATGCGATGTGAAAGAAGGTCAAGTTAAGAGTGAGGAATCCATTTGTAGGGTGTCTTTTTCCCCTCTTCTACTCAGAAAGAATATAAATAATGTTTTTAAAACCAAAACAATTGGATCTATTATGCTAGAAATGGCTTAATACTATTCTCAAGTCCCTTAGAATCTATATATATTGTATGTTTGGATCAAGTACCAAGAAAGCAAATACAGATTGTTGGCATTTTACCTCTACTGGCTTGAACAGTAGGAATGCAGTGCCCTTGTGTCTTCAGTCCTTCCATTCTATTTCCCTGACGCATCCCCGGCTTCCAGAAGAAATCAGCACTAAAAGACCCTTTTCTCCTTCCCTCTCTCTCTCTCTGTGTGCCTCCTTCTCTATATGTGCATATATGCAGCATTTCTCCTTGTTTTCCTGTGAACACCGTAGACAATAGCAAAATGTTGCATTTTGCTGACTTGTCCTTTTCTGGTTCTTTTAATTTTATTGTTTTTCTTTTTTTATTGTAACTTTTACCAATTTTCTATTTTAAGCAGTTCTGATTCTGCCATGGTGTCTTCCTTGTATTCTGTTTTCATTTTCTTTGAGTTTCAGTGTACTTGGGTGACTTCTAAAACATTATTCCTTATGTGTTTGTCCTTTCATCTATTCTAGATTTTCTTTAGGCTTCTTAATTCTATTTTTACCTGTTCTCCTTCTGTCTTGCACACTATTGATCTTTTTGTGCAATATTTCAAAAACACATTTAAAAGAAGCTTCTTTTAAATATGAATTATAAGGTGATCCTGTGTTGTCTCACTTTCTATATAATTTTCTGCTTAATTGACATCTTGGTATCAAGTCTTACTCTTCTTCCTTTCACAGTTGCCTTCTCTGCATCATTCCCACTTTAGTTCTGCTATTTATGTTAGTGGCTACCCTTTGATATATGAAGTCAATAAAAAGGTCTCTTTCTGTCACTAGAGATCTTCATACACCAGAATATTATTGTCTGTTTTTTCCTATTGCATCTTAATTACCAGTTATTTTGTCAGTATACCAGCTTCATTTATCCCTTCATTTTATTTCTATACCCGTGTTACGTGATTTGTATGTTGCTGCTCATTGCAATAGAACCTACCTTTTCATTTTTGTTTATTCCCACTTTTAAGGTCTTTAAGTGTGCATCCACATATGGATAAATCATAGAATCTTCAGGCTGGAAAAGACCTTTGAGATCATTCAGTCCAACTGCATCCACCATCCGCTAAAACATGTCCCTCAAAAACTCATCTATCCATTTTTAAACACCTCCAGGGATGGTGACCCAACCACCTCCCTGGGCAGCTGTTCCAGTGCCTGACCACCCTTTCAGTGAAGAAATTCTTCCTAATATCCAACATGAACTTCCCCTGGCACAACTTATGGCCATTTCCTCTTACCCTGTCACTTGTCACTTGTGAGAAGAGACCAGCACCCACCTCACCACAACTTCCTTTGAGGCAGTTGTAGACAGCAATGAGATCTCCCCTTAGCCTCCTCTTCTCCGAGTTAAACAACTCTAGTTCCATCAGCTGCTCCTCATAGGACTTGTTCTCCAGCCCCTTCACCAGCCTTGTCCACCTTCTCTGGACGTGCTCCAGCCCCTCAATGTCCTTGTAGTGAGGGGCCCAGAACTGAACACAGTTCTTGAGCTGCGGCCTCACCAATGCTGAGTACAGGGGCACAATCACTTCCCTTGTCCTGCTGGCCGCACTGTTTTTGATACAGGCCAAGATGCCATCGGCCTTCTTGGCGACCTGGGCAGACTGCTGGCTCATTTTCAGCCGGCTGTCAACGAATATCCCCAGGTCCTTCTCCCCCAGGCAGCTCTCCAGCCAGTCTTCCCCAAACCTGTAACACTGCATGAGGTTGTTGTGTCCCAAGTGCAAGACTCTACACTTGGTCGTGTTGAACCTCATCTCGTTGGTCTCAGCCCATCAATACAGCCTGTCCAGATCCCTCTGCAGAGCCTCCCTTCCTTCAAGCAGATCTACACTTCCACCCAGCTTGGTGTCATCTGCAGACTTACTAAGGGCGCAGTCGATCCCTTTGTCCAGATCATTGATAAATATATTGAACAGGACTGGACCCAGCACTGAACCCTGGGGAACACCACTCGTGACTGTTTTCCAACTGGATTTAACTCCATTTACCACAACCCTCTGGGCCTGGCCATGCAGGCAGTTTTTTACCCAGCAGAGGGTGTGCCCATCCAGGCCAACGGCAGCCAGTTTCTCAATCAGAATGCTGTGAGAAACGGTGTCAAAGAATTTACTGAAGTCCAGGTACACCACATCCACAGCCTTTCCTTCATCCGTTAAATGGGTAAACTTGTCATAGAACGAGATGAGATTGATCTGGCAGGACTTGCCTTTCATAAACACATGTTGACTGGACCTGATCACTCGATTGTCCTGCGCGTGCTCTGTGATAGCACTCAAGATGATCTGCTCCATGACCTCCCTGGCACCAGGGTCAAACTGACAGGCCTGTAGTTCGCCGGATCATCCCTCTGACCCTTCTTATAAATGGGCAGCCAGGGCTGCTGGTAGATGAGGGAAAGAGCTTTAGAGAGGACCTCTGGCAGCTCCCTTAGTACCCTTGGGTGGATCCCATCTGGCCCCATAGACTTGTGTATGTCTAATTGGCCAAGCAGGTTTTTAACCAAATCCTCCTGGATTATTGGAGCTTCATTCTTCACTGGCTCAGGTGGCCGAGTATCCCGAGAACATCTCATTAAAGATCGAGGCAAAGAAGGCATTTAGTACCTCTGCCTTATCCTCCTCCCTCATCACTACTGTCCCTCCTGCATCCATTAAAGGAAGGAGATTCTCCTTGGTCCTCCTGTTGTTGTTAATATACTTGAAGAAACATTTTTCACCGTCTTTCAACAAACTGGCCAGTTGGAGTTCCAGTTGGACTTTAGCTCTTCTAATTTTTTCTCTGCATGATCTCACCTCACCTGCTCCCTCTTCCAAAACTCATAAAATTTCCTCTTCTTCCTGAGATCAATACAAAGCTCTCTACTCAGCCAAGATGGTTTTCTTCCCTGCTGACTCATTTTACAGCACACGGGGATGGCCTGCTCTTACACCAGCAGGATTTCCTTCTTGAGGAGCATCCATCTCTCTTGTGCTCCTTTGTCATTTAGAACTGCCTCCCAATGATCTTTAACAAGCAGCCTTCTAAAGAGTCCAAAGTCTGTCCTCCATAAGTCCAAGGTGGGAGTTCTTCTGATCCCCCTCCTTACTCCTCCAAGAACTGAGAATTCTATTATCTTGTGATCATTGTGTCCTTCAACAGTGACCTCCCCCACAAGGACCTCTCTGTTTACAAACAGCAGATCCAGCAGGGTACCTTCTCTAGTTGGTTCACTCACTGGTTTTGTTAGGAAATTATCTTCCATTGACTCAATGAGCCTCCTAGACTGTTTCTTTTCTGCTATTATACTTCTTTTCTGCTATTATACTTCTAGCAGATATCTGGAGGGTTGAAATCCCCCAAGAACAATGGCCAGTGATCGCAAGACTTCTCCCAGTTGCTCATAAAAACACTTCACATCATGAATTTATTTCGAACATTCAACTCTTTGTCTTTATTTGGAGAATGATCTTTGTATCTACGCTTTGATGTTCAGCATAATGTTGAAGCTTGACAAATGCTGACTAAATTCAAAAGCAGCCTTTTTGGTGCTGTAATACTAAATAGTGACTACCTACCACTTTCTATATCTCCCATACTAGAAGAACAGCGGAAGGAGCAATGGTGTATCTAAACCCTTTAATTATCTCTAAAAATATTCAGTAGGACTGAATGAGTGTATGATTTAGCAGTGTAATTTGTTTTGTCTTCCATATAACAATCTTTAATGTTTTTTTCTGAATTGTGGTAGTATCTCTGTACAAAGGTTAGTCTGTCTCCTTGAAAGGAGCAAACTTAGAGGAAAATGTCATACAACCTTACATAAAGATCTGGTAAACTCCCTTGGCCCTCTGAGAGGGTTTAGAAATTGAAAACACCAAACTTCTGGGAGATCACAAACAGTATTTGTCATCTCAGCTTGACCTGGATGTTAAAATTTGCCATTTGGTGTCACAGCAATTATACATAAAAGGAAATTAGTATTTTGTGATTACATTTAGGTAGCATGTAGAGTGTTAGAGAAATATTTCTGATGAAAATTCCTTATGAAATCTGCATGAAGTTTCCCAAAATAGGCACAATCTCCTTGATAATGAAAGAATCTGTTGACCTCAGTTTCAGGAGAAAGGGAAATGGCTTGGAATATTTCACAATTTAGTTGAAATTTCTACTTCTTTTATAAAATTGACTTTGGACCATGTAATAAACACACAAAACTTTCCAGGAAATTCTTGCTTTTGTGGCATTGACAAGAAGATTCATTTTATGTATAGGTAACTGCCTAGCTTTGCATTGATGCCACATCAAAATGGGCACCTTTTTTCATTAGCTCTGCTTTCCTTCCTATGTCCTGGTAATTGGTTGGAGACCTTTAATGTGTGTGTGTTTGTGATCAGACACTCATCATCAGAGGCCAGCAAAACAGATCTTCCTTATGGACATTTGAAATAAAGCCAGTCTTAGCAAGGAGATCACTTGCAAGGATTGCCAACAAATTTGATGAGTTTTTAGAGTGAATATGAAGTTTGGTTAAACAAACATTTAATTTGTTTTCGCAGCTGACTGATTGAATTCAAACAAAAATTTGTACCATCTGGTGCTTGGAAAACAAAGAAGCATTTCACTTTCTTTTTAAAAAAAATTGCATTGGAAAATATTTATATAGTTTAACAATTATATATACACACCAATTTATTTAAATTCCCAGTTTTTTGATGCATAAAATGATTTAATTTATTCATGTATTATACACATAACTTAGTAACAGTCATGCATTTCAAAGAAAATTTGATAATTACTAGAAAAGCTTCTATCAACCATGTTTATTATTATGTCTGAGCTATTCATCATAACACAATCTGACAAGCAGTTTTATGACTTGAAATAGCAAGCAGTGGAGAGAGGTCAAGGGAGAACTGAAACAAACCCCCTTGCTAAATCAATTAAACTTCTTCCAGTAAATATTGTGAAATTCTAGACTTTGCTGGAACAAAGTATTAGTTGTGTTGAAATGTAATAGTGTAACTGCCAAACTGTGTAGAGAAAGGTATTACACATAGTCAGGAACTTCACAATTTTGAAATTCGATGTTGTTCTGAGTTGTAATAAAATCTGAAAAATTCTAAAATTTGCAGAGAGAAAACTCATAAGCATTTTCTTGTATCACTTGAAAGTAAACTAAAGGGAAAAGTATGTTGGATCAATAGAAGTGTCTCCATTTATGATGTAAAACTTAAACCAGTGAATAAAAAAAGTTCTGAACCAAAGTATTTTCAAAAAACTTTTAAAGATCCTCTTGAAAATGTTTGCTTGCTCCTGGCTTTCTCTCACATGACAAAAAAATGGAATTGTGTGCCTCAAGCTTTTAATTACTTCTGTATCTTTTGGAGACATGCTTTGTTTTCTGTGGATTTCAGTGACATTGCTATAATGCCAAAGGTATAGTTCTTGATATGTAAATAAAGTCAATTTATTGTCATTACGGATGTTTTGTTATGAAGATCCTTATTGATGTGTTTTATTTTATTCCAGCTATTTATGAACTCTCTTGTGAAGCATACAAACACTTGGGCAAAACTTCAAATTACTATTGGATGGATCCAGATGGCAGTGGGGCTCTGGGACCTTTAAGAGTTTACTGCAACATGACAGGTAACTGCATTGTATTCAGTAATTCTTTTTTTTCTTTTTAATGTAGTTGAGAGAAGGAGGCTGCCCATAATTCGTATTTCTTGTCAAAAGAAAAATAATTGCTAAGAGCTTTCCATGAGAGGTGTCATCAAATCTGTAGTCACCACTCGGTATAGCCTGAGCAAGGCAGTAGCTAATCCATTTTTATAAACTTTTTGAATCACGGCTATTAATTAGGTTTAACAGGCCTTGTATCCTCAATGCTGCATCATTTTAAATAAACAAAGTCAATGTATGTGACTATATCAAAACTGTTGTATATCAACATATTTGTAGTTCAGTAATGTCTGTTGTTCCTGGGGTACTGCAGAAGGCAGCTTTTTAGAAACATCAAACTTCTGTTTGTCTCCCGTTATTGCTGACTTTCACACACTTACCACGGTGGGCAGGGAGCAGAAATTATTTACAAGAGAAACAAAGCATTTTGAGCTTTTGTGTGTGCTTGTTTTGCCTTTTTAACTGGTGTTCGAAGGAAATTCTTGTTAAACTTCTAAGACCATAGACATATAGCTGCCCTAAATTATTTTGGGTTTGTTATGGGATTTTTTTCTTGCTTTTAAGACTAGTTTTGCATGGGTGATTTCCCATCTGGGCATTCTCATGGAAGGTATCCTGTCGTAGTCATCTGTGTTGCCATGCTAAAGTAGAAAAATATGATAATGAAAAAGGAAAAGGGGGCAATTCTCTGCACCAGGAGTTTCTTTCCTCTGCTAATGCATGACAATAGTCTCAGCACTTTTTCCTGATATGAAATATAGTGTTGCTGATACAGCAGACACATTGCCTGACTTTCCTCAAATGTCTGCATAAGAAGTTTGATTTTCAGTTTGTTTGCATTGGAAATCTGAGTCCTCAGACTTTAGCATCACCTGAAGGCTTTATCACAAGTTGAAACATTAACTCTGCCTCTTTAGAGATCGCAGTCGCTGCACTTCAGGTAGCTCTTCTTTGGAGGCAGAAAGCTGTAGGTGTCTGGACCTGTGGGGTGGGTTTTGGCCAGCTTGGGTGGAAGAGACTTTAAGGAGGCTGACTTGAAGGCGGCTGCAGCAGACCCCAGATCAAGTGTTCATAGGTAGACAGACTGTTGGTGAATAGAATACCCTTGTTTCATATTGACATTAATGTCTGCATTTGTATAATAAACGCATACCTAAAAAGGAGGCTGATCTGAGCTCTGGGAGTGCCATCAGTCTTTCTTGGACTTTTCAGAACAGCCAGTCTGTTCTGAGACACAGCTATAATGGCAGTCTTTCAGACAAGTGGATCCTGACTCGTTTAGGGCTCTTTAAATCATAAGTAGCACCTTGAACTGTATCAGTAACTAATCAGACAGACATTGCAGGGAAAAGTGCCGAGAATTGCTGATATATTATAGTGGTTTCTGCTATTCAGAAGAAGAACTGCTGTGTTCAGCCCTAGCTATAGCTTTTGGGTGCTCTTCAAGGGTGACTTTGTAAATTAAGAATATACTCCACAGGCACAAAAAAAGAACACTTACCCCGTACTAAAGTATTGCGCATTCACATTAAATATAAATATACTGAAGGTATAGTAGCTTGTCCAACACTAGGGAAAAAAAAATGCATCAGAAAATTAAAAGTAACTATTTCATTTTATTAACACTTCTTGTCTACAAAAGATTTCCAGAGTACTTAAATGCGCATTTTCCTAACGAGTGCAAGGAGTTCATGAACACTAGGATAGATGCTCATTCCCTTTGTTTAGATATGGTGCATGCTGTAGAAAAATGCAGTGTTCTAACTGAATTGCTTTCATCAACAACTTGTTGTTACAAGAAAAAGGCATTTTGCACTAATATCCATAACACTACTTACATTTTAAAAATAAGAACCAATGGAACTATTTCTTCATTAAAATATGAATGACTGCAAGAAATACTTGAGAAATGATGGGAAGTAGTTTTAATCTCTGCTTCTAAAACTGGAAGGCCAGTCAGACAATCATTCTACATGGCTTAGTAAAATACATCACCTGTATACACACTGTGTAGTACCTGTCCATTGCAGCTGTTACAGCTTTCATTTTCTATTAATTAGTGGTGATCTTAAGCAGTGAATACTGTGGAGGGTGAAGAGCTACGTTTTTAGGAGAAAATTCACAACACCCTAAATCTTTTCCTGAATCGACATAGAGTGTTATCAGTAGTATGTACTGGAGAAGGAATAGAATGAAGTTAGTTGAGGGCTTTACTTTGCTTCATCATAACACATTTCTGTAGAACTCTGTAGCAATGATGCCTATCTTGTCATCTAACAAAAGACACTATATTATAATAAGCAGAATTCTCAAATAATTTTAATATTGAAATTGTGCAGGTTTATAGTATTACTAGCACTATATTTGGAAAAGAACTTGGTAGCTGAACTGCAATTAGCTTCTTTGTGAACATGAAACACTGTAACCTACAGGTCTAGCTATACTGAATAGTTTGTGGAGTATACTAAATGAAAAAAAAACCCCAACCACTTCTTCTATGTCAGGATAGCTATATTTTGTGTTAATAGAGAGGTCCTTAACTGTATTTCCATCTCTAGCCTGAGGGTAAATCTAAATGTTCCCATTAACCCGTTATGTTAAACAAATATCCCTATATTAAATTACTATTCAAGATGCTAATAGACATTTTAAATATTCCTTGTTTCATTCAGGTGGAAATAGTATGTAAGAGTGTCTTAGTGACTAAAAAGGTAATGTAAAATGTAACTTGCTGGTTTGGTTCCTAGGGAAAACAAGTCCACAAGGTCAGGGCTATAAACAAAGCTAGTATCCATCTTCCTAAAACAAGGTGTCTTAACACTTATGTACTGCTTTCACATTTAATGTAGTATATTTTTGCTGGTACAAAATACTGGCGTATAAGCTGCGCTCTCACTTGGCTATAAACCTTCAGGGGCAGGGGCAATATCCTGAAAAGCCACTGAAATTGTATGTTTAAAAATAGCATCTTTAGCACTTGAAGTTACTGCATCACAAATATTGCTTCACATATTTCATTATTCATCATTATATCAGTGTTTCACTTACAGATTCTGTGGTCAGAACGTGCTAAGGTTCACATATGTGTCAAAAAAGTATTTTTTAAGAAATATTGATGAAAAAATTGCGGCCCAGTAGGGAGCTGTCTGGACTATTTCTGGGCATAATCCATATCCATCTGTAGTGTGTCTTAATTTAGTAAACTGGTGAATCTCATGATGAGTCCTGCCCTTCACAGATGTTGCTGTATTCTGATTTCCGAGAGTCCTGGTGATTCAATAGTGCAGTCAAAGTCAGAGAAGCACATGGTTGCCTGTGCTCCCCTCAGCAATTCGTGGTCTGTACAAACTACTCTGTGTTGTCAAAGAAATCCCAGACACACACATCCTCCCATACTTTTGTCCTTGTCTTCTTCAAATAAACCTTATATTCACAGTGTTGTTTTTTGATAGTGAAGAGAATCCAAGCACTTGCATCTTATGTCATAGTGGAATTAAAATATTTGATATCTCTTAAGTATCTATCTCTACTGCAGTAATACAACTTTTCAAAATTTGGAGCATTGTAAGAGGTGTTTTGCAGTTTTTTGAATACTTATCAGTAGGAGCTACGTAAATTTGGGAGGCTTTTTTTTTTCCCCATGAAAACAGTACTGAAAACACTTAGAGTTTAAAAATTGGATTCATATTAATATGAATCCATATTAATGCACATATAGAAAAATATTCCTTGAAGTTGTGATGCAGCACACTCTCTAATCATTATACAGCTTTTCGATTTATCCTGGCTTGCCGACAGGAAAGTCTTCCAAAACTGTCATCTTAAGACTGAGGTCTTACCTCTTTCAGAGGCAGGTCCTCAATAAAAAGTTAAACTCTGCATTCAAGCAGATTTTTCCAAAGATTGACAGTTCCCATCTCAGTAACAAGTTTAAGGCCTTTCCTGTTTCCTCTTTAATTGTCATTAGAACAGTAGCTGTAGTGGAAAGAACTGCTCTTTTAAGATATTGGGAAGACCAGCACTTCTGTGGTTACTTGAGGCTTTATGCTCAGGACAGGATAATCATAGTCTTTCTGCTGTTTCATCTATTAGACTGATGCAAGGCAGAACAGAAAGAACTGCTTTTACTAGAAGATTATGTCAGTTAATTCTTTCTATTGGTCCTGAAGTCATTATGCTTCTGTGATGTGGCTTTTATCTAATTTCAGGATTTAAATAGCTAAAAGCATAATGCTTCCATTTGAGTGGTACTTACCCAGTCCATTTTCTAGTGCAGTTCTTTTGCCTAAAGCTGCACATCTTCAAACACTTTGAGAAATCATTATGCATCTTCATAGTCTGCCTCATTAAGGTCAAATGTACGGGATGCCTTCTCCACCCGCTCTCCCACTTCCTCTCTTCTACTCTCTTTGCTTTTTTAACAGAAGTGGCACATGTAATGATTACTGCAATGACTTTGTGAGTAGACATTAAAAAAAACATAACTGTCATATGCTGTGATTTTTCTGTCTTCTTTCTGTAAATAATGGGTCACTGGAGTGCTTTTTGCTATGACATATGTAGAAACATATGGCACAAATGTAAATGTGCTGTTCATCACTACATACTGATGAAAACTGCCCCAACAGTGGTAATGTTGAATACTGTTGCACATGTCTCTATAATTAGTTTTTCAGATGAGACATTTTGCCTGAGTACTGCTTTATTGAACTTCCAAGATATAAAAACTTTTATTCATACAGATATATATAACTGCATGTTAAGTATACAGTTTTGAGCAATTCACTTCAATAAATAAAAGTAAAGACTCTTTTTCTTTGTAGATTGTCAGTTTGGTAGAAGAAGGAATTAGTGTTTTTTAATTGTTAACTCAAATATACTAAATTAGCACACATTTAAAGGCAGTAAACAGAATCTTATCATTGGACAAATTGCATGACAATAAAAGTACAGAGACCTTACCCAGTGTAACCTCATTGCAGAAAGTTTTCAATACAAGTATTTCAAGCTTCTTGCCTAACATACAGGAAGGAAAGATGGCTTCAGTGTTTCAAATATGATGAGTTTTGATTTTTAACAGTCTCTTTTTCCTTCAGTTGTAGAGCTTTGTTTTGCAGGCTTTTTAATGAGTCTGTTTGTTAGACATTTTTGTAAATGGAAATGACATTCAAGAGGTAGATATAGGGACAAATAGTTGAGATGGATTGAGTCTGTTGTTACAGAGTATCCAAGCTTATTTCTTGAAGATTAAACAAGACCAGAAACAATCACAGAAAAAGAGGAAAATGGAGGGGGTATATGGGGAAGGGCAAAAGCATCAAGCCATTTAAGACAATCTTCTTGGCCAGTTGACTTTTCAAGGTAGATCCTGCATAAAGAAGAAAGAAAAGATAGTGAGGAAGAAGGAAAATATTAGTTATTGAAGTGTCAGGGGACCACGTCTGGAGCAACATCTCTGATGTGAGACTGTTCCTAAGGTGAATTCATCCTTCTAGCATCCAAGCAGAATCACAGACCCTCAAGAGACCTAGATTATGTTTACGTCTTTGCTGTTAAGTAGGCTGAAACATCCTGCATCTCAATTTTAGTTCATTGGGGTTTTTTAAACTATTCTTAATTAATTAATTAAGAATAATTAGAATCTTAATTAATTTTAATCTATTAAAGTCATGCCCTTTGTGTTCTGGGTTTCATTGATATATCATTTTGGTTTGCTTTCATCTTTTTTAATTTATGTCAAATTTGATTTGTGTGTGAAAATACTCATTCTCTTACTTCATTCTATCTCAGCAAATTTGATTAGTGACATTCCTCTCCATGCTCTGAAGCACAGTACTGGCCGTTGTTAAGAAGATGGTTATGGTCAGTTTTCTAGCTAGATGTAAACTTTCTACTCAGCCTCAATCAATTCACAGATTTTAATGGCCAGCTCTTATCTGGAGTCATCTTGATTAGATGCAGCTTGCTGTCTTGAAACCTTCTAAAAGAAATCAAGATGGTTTTCTCTTTGTTTTATTTTGTTTTGTTTTTCCTCAGGCTAAAACTCAAAAATTATAGTTAGGCACACCTGTGCTTGGCTTTTACTTAGGTTTCACTGGTTAAAGCCACAATCTAGATGGCAAGGGGTAAGTGAGTGTAGGGTGTTGCTGTTTTCTGTGACAGCAAGTTGAGTTTGCCCTATTGACAGGCTTTTAAGAATGGCAGAGGAAAGGACTGCAGGGCATTTAGCTCTACTGGCAAAATCACACTAGAGTGCCATGTGATTATGAGATTGTTTCTATTACTGTAACATTCAGAAATTAAAAATACACTACCATAGAAACAGTCTCCACTGATGAAGGGTTTAATAATTTCATGGCTCATCATAATAAGGTAGAGGTTTTTTGGGAGATAGGATGTGAATCCACATCTGATGACTTCAATAATCAAAACTGTGTCCTAACAAAAATGTGGTGTTATAACTTCAGGGTTTGCAGGAAATCATATTAGAATTGTGATTTTAAATCATGTTAGATTATATCTAGATATTTTCTCCAGTCATCCTTGCATGATTAGGAAAATAAAAGCTAGCCCAGTGTAGAGAAACTAGCAAAACCATAAAAGAAAATATAACTTGTGAATTCTGCCCTGTTCTTAATCTGCACTGTTTCAACAGAGGACAGACTCTCATTGACATTTAAGGTAGCTTTTCAAACTGCCAAGTAATAGAATAATTTCCTACTGTCTGACTGCTTTCTTTTGTTTCTTCCTATTCCTCCTTCTGGTCCCACCTCAAGCTATGGAGCATCATGTAAGAGAATATAGGAATAAAAGTCTATGTCACATCATCCTCTTAATGTATTTCAAATACTCATAGTTGGAGTATAAGCATCACAGAACATCCATACATCAGACATAAGGCAACTAAATGTGCACTGATTTCAAAGAATGAGAATAAATTTATGACATGGCAGGAGTAGTTGAAAATAAAGCAGAATCTTTAGTCTAGGAGGAGGAAAAAGTCCTGACATCATCTGTAATCAGAAAATATTCCACGTTTGTTGGAAACTGAGCTCTGAACAGAAATTAGAAAACAACAAATCTCTTTAAAATTCTTAGTGCATTGCAGGACCTCACAAGCCTGTATTTCAAGAAATATGTCCATAATTTTGGAGAAGAAAAAAGAGATGGTTGGAAACAGAATGATGAAGGGTACCATCTACCTTAAACTGTTACTGTGAATGTTAGAAGTAAACTTTTAGGTCTGGATTCACTGCCACACACATGTGCCCTATTGGAGATGTGAGGAGTTTGGCACAAGCTGCTTCAGGCAAGTGATATACTTCAGTTATCCATAGAAAATTGCTCCTGTGGAGAACATTATTGAAAGTCCAAATAAAGCTTATGTTTTCTGTAAAACTTTTATTTCTAGTTTTGATCACGTCTAGACAGTTAAGGCTAGACAGTTAATTTATCCCTGAAATGATAGTCATTGGGTTTTTTTGAATTTTATTTTGATAGTAATATTTTCTGCAGGGTTTTCCTGTTGTTCTAGTTGGTACAGATATTGGTGGTGTATGTGTTTCAGCCTCCCCACTGCATCACTGGGAAAGATTCTCTGTGATTGTGTGGGCTTCCAGGGCCAAGCCCAGTGTTCAAGCTGTACTGTGTCACTCCCTGGAACATGTGAGTCACTAGATTCAGGTGAGGATTTCTGGTATACAGAAATACTTTCTCATATGTGCTTTCCTTTAAGGCTTCCTTGTCCTTAAACAATACTTCAAAGAAAGGCTTCTCAGCAAGTCATATTCAGAGTTGTTTGTTTCTAACTGCGAGTACTGCCTTGTCTTATTGACAGACAATGAGACTGGGAAGAAAACCACTTACCTGTTCTAAGTATTCTTTCTGTTATCGTTGTCTTTGGAACTGGAATCAATGTAACTACAAGATCACAGAGCGGTTTAGTTCAAAGGAAAAAACCCTGTTCAGATGGCAAGTGGTGTATTAAGTTCACTTATTTTGAGATAGATAATCGAGTGATGACAGACAATTTTTAAAAGAGAGATTCATTCCACTGTAGCAATCCCAACCAGTATTCAGGGTGTAATTCTCTAAATTCATTTACCTAGAAGGGCAGGTTAGCTATGTTGTCACTATTGCTGTTAAAAATTCAGGCCTTCTTGCTTCCTCCTGTTTGCTCTGACAAACGATTTTTAAAAAGAAATTGTCTGGACAATGAATAATCTGCAGTAGACATCCATTTTGATCTGTACATATGCATAAACAGAGAGCGAAAGTACTACTGATGCAAGTCCCTCACAGGCAGGAGGTGTGACAGTCCCATGACTCCCTCCCAGGATTAACTAACAAATGAAGATAATGCAGATTATGTAGGAGACATAATGGACAGTGTTATGGAGAGATGGGCTGAATCCAACAGGATGAAGTTCAACAAGGCCAAGTGCCGAGTCCTGCACTTTGGCCACAACAACCCCATGTAGCACTACAGGCTGGGGACAGAGTGGCTGGAGAGCAGTCAGGTGGAAAGGGACCTGGGGGTACTGATTGACAGGAGGCTTAACATGAGCCAGCAGTGTGCCCAGGTGGCCAAGAAGGCCAATGGCATCCTGACCTGTATCAAGAATAGCGTGGCCAGCAGGACGAGGGAAGTGATCCTTACCCTGTACTCGGCATTGGTGAGGCCCCACCTTGAGTGTTGTGTTCAGTTCTGGGCCCCTCAGTTCAAGAAAGATATTGATGTGCTGGAGCAACAAAACTGGTGAAGGGACTTGAGCACAAATCCTATGAAGAGAGGCTGAGGGAGCTGGGGTTGTTTAGCCTGGAGAAGAGGAGGTGCAGGGGTGACCTCATCACTCTCTACAACTATCTGAAAGGAGGTTGTAGACAGGTGGGGGTCAAACTCTTCCTCCCACCAACAGAACAAGAGGGCACGAGCTTAGACTCTACTAGGGAAGGTTTAGGCTGGATATCAGAAAAAAGTTCTTCACAGAGTGAGTAATCAGGCATTGGAATGGCCTGCCCAGAGAGGTGGTGGATTCACCATCCCTGGAGGTTTTTAAAATAAGAGTGGATGTGGCACTTAGTGCGATGATCTAGTAATCATGATAGTGTTGGATTAAGGGTTGGACTTGATGATCTTGGAGGTCTCTTCCAACCCAAATAATTCTATGATTATATGATTCCATACAAGGTTATATTTTATGACTTAGAATTAATTTTCTACAAAAGAAAACAAATGTGCAAAAACTAAGATGTGAATTTACAAACAATGTTTTTATTAATTATTAACTGGTACTTAGTACAGGTTTTAGGGCAGCAACAGAATTATGCTTCATCTTACCTCCATCTCTGTTCCACATGGTGAGAGAGAGACAGAACTGGGGAAAAAGCCTATAGGATGATGGTAGTAATAAGGGTGAAAAGCACTTAAATCCAGGATCATCTGGGAATTGGCTAGTTTTTATCTCCAAGGCCAGAGAAAGCAGCACTTCTCTGAAAATATGGCAGTCAACAAGACGATGCTATGAAGACATCACTAACATCCACGAAAATCACAGAAGAATTCTTCTGGGAGAAGCAGAGTTTATTTCAATGCTCTGAGATTATCACTTGTCCCATAACATCAGAAGGTGAAGCATGGTTGAAATAAATTTGTTGTGACTTAGAAGAAAACCAATGATAGCATTCAACATAGTTTACCGAGCAGACCTTGTACAGTGAGTCAGGGACAATTAGAGCTGGAGAACTTCCACAGAGCAAACATCCAGATTTGGAATGTAAACCTGTGCAGTATACAAACCAGGTATCTTGCCTAGAGAACCTCAGTTGCTAAATATAAGGATTTCCCTTCACTTGTGTGCTGCAAGCCAAGTCTGCCTAATTTCACGCAGATCATACATGTAAGATAGGATACAGCTTGGCATTTCAGTGTCACAGTAGGGTCTATGTCCACGTTCATTGTGTTTAGAGTTCATGTTTATAATCTATAATTAACATGCTTCCTGCTTTAGTTTTTTTTTTCATTTGCTGAGCCCATTTTCTTTTTTTTTCAGGGATCCTGAAAATATTGGCTTTGTCTGTTTTACTGTCTCAGGACATGCTTCCCTGAGTGGGAACTTCTGAGGTAATGATCTTCCATTACCACAGAAAGTCCTTGGCAGGCAAACTGGGGGAGCTGGAAGGGCAAAGATGACTTAGGTCTCTAAAGCCTAAGCATGCAGAGTTCTCTTACTTGCACTTACTGTTTGCAGGTCTAGTTCAAATACCTTTCTGTCAGAAGCATTAGCTTCTACCTGAACATGCTTTATTGCCAATATTGATCTGGCAATTGCCACAGAACTGTGCTGAAATGGTTTTGCTGTACAGTGAGAATCCAATGAACAAACACCAAAAGCTGTGGCTATTCAGGTGACTGACATCTCTGCTAGACAGAGTAGGCACAAATGGGGTAAACTCACAAGTACTTGTGGTCAAGGGTTATTAGCAAAATAATAACTCATCAGCTTGCTTTGTGCACTGATGTTATTCACAGCTTTCTTGTCTGTTTCACTGAATAAACTAAATTCCACTGTGTACTGGAATTCTGAGTGGTTGTTTAGCTTCTGTCTGACTGTGTTGCCATAATGGTCACAGTATTCTTCTACAACAGTCATGTTCATATTAAAATAAAGTTACTTATTGGTCAACTGTATTGCACATCTACAGTTTAAAATGCTTTGTAGGGCTTTGTGGCATCTGCAGTAGAAGAGAAGTACTGCAAATGCCGGAGACCAGCAACCACATTTTTCATTAAATAAGATGTAGAAGAATCAAATTAAAGTAACTGCTGTTTCAGCCTGCCTGCTAGGCAGAAATTACTTATCAATATTATGGGTTTTAATAGTACACTAAGTGCCAAACCTAGACAATTTTTCAAGATTAGATCTAAATATTTTCAAATCAAATAATATTTCTTGACAGTGTAGCTAGAATAATAGCCTTTGGAGTTATTTCCTTTCCTCCTTTGTCCTTTTCTTTTCAGTTATAAACAAGTTGAGTTTATAGATACAAGTTTATAGATAAAACTCACGTTTAAATAGAAGTGCAACTTTAATAAGTTCGATGATGAGGTCATGTTATTACTTACTGCATGGAAGAAGTATATGAGGGAAAATTGATTTATATGTTTTTATAGCTAAAGAATTCCAAGAGCACACCAAGTTCCTTATGTCACTTAGCCAAGGTTTCAAAGTTTCAGTGCTTACCCCAAATTCCCTTATATTCCAATCTACCAGCATGAGTTCACTCTGGAGTTCTCTAAACATGTTATGAGGCATCATATCCTTCTATCACACCAAAGGTTTTGCAAAGCAGACTCTCAGACATAGGAATTTATAAAATAAATAATTTAATAGAGGGATTCAGCAACATAGTCAATTCTGGGAAGAGACCAACTTGGCAGAGAAAGATTAATGTGAAACTAGAAATCCCTGAGTAATTATAATCTTGCAGATTGCTTCCCCCCCACCGCCACCTCACACGGTGCTTTTGTCCAGTAGTAATCTTTGGGTTTACAGTCTTCTTCTTCCTCTTTGGATTTCTTCACTGTCTTTCATGCAGATAGTTGTCTTGGTGCAGCTGGTATTGATGCACTGTATCCTTGAAGCATCTGTATTTTCCTGACTTTCACTGGTTCTGGAGGCCTTGTTTTTGACCGATCAAGTTACATCCCTGGGGAAAGTTTTTAGCTGGAAATTCCCAGTTTGTGGCCTGGTGCTTCAGAGCAAGTCTTGCTTGTTTTCCTACAAGTTCATGCCCAGTATGTGTTCCAAACAGGAACAGACTTGGGATAAAAATATTGCCAACCAGCAATGTTTTGAGTAAAAAGTACTTAGCCCTTTTTGTGTTAGTGATCAAGTGGACAATGCATTAGCTTGGGGTTAAAGCTTCTGGCATGTCCACTTTGCCTAATGCTGATGTTCGGGACACACAATGAATATGGATGCGGACTTCAAGTCTTCCCTTTTGGACTTCTAAATAATGACAGTCATCAATGGAATATGAATTATTTGATATGCTGAGGTTTTCTCAAACCCATCTTTTCTGAGGGTTCAACCAGGAACCAAGGTGTAGTTGATTATGATGAAAACAATTATACCAAATGACATTTATCAAGGCTCTCAACTAAATTTTAAGTCATGAAAGTGTGTCCATCGAAAAGCCACTGATCTATTTCATCAGAGAAAGAGAGAGGAAGATTTTTCAGGGACATAAAAATGTTTTGTGATTTGTTGAAAATTTCTAATAAAATGTTGTCTTAAGAACATAACCCATTACTGACACACACACCCAGCCCCCCTCTAATGGGGATAACTGTAACTATAAAGTAAAAGGGAAAAAAAAAATACATACCTGTGGAACACATCATTATGTTTTCTGAAGTTTACTAAATAGTATCACCAACATCACAAAATACGTTGAATGTAAAGTGGGAAAAATAATTTGTTATTACTTGATTTGATCATTGATGATCAAGGAAACAATATTATTTTCTCTTTTTATTAGTGAATCCTTAGTAATCATTATTAATTAGTTATTTTATTAGTCAACCATTTCACTTTTTATCAGTGAGAAGCAACTAGTGAGTGGGCAGGACTGTAAACGGGTTATTGCAATTAAATGGTGCTTTTAGCAATGTAAATTATGTCACTTTAATTTCCCATTGAGGAAACAGGTGATCATTTCCCTTTTTCTTTATTAAAAAGTAGTTCTTAAATTAATCAACTTACTCCAGCTATAATATCTATGTGTGGGAGTGGAAGTACTTCACTAGAGAGAGACTAAATTACGGAGAACCTGTTTTCTTTCCAGCTGTATCAAATTTCTTAGAAATTTGGATCTAATTAGATTGTTCTTTGTAAAAAACATTATGGATACTATTAATAATAAACTGTTACTGATTTTCTGCAAAATTATAGTGCTTCTTCACTACTAAAAACAAAATCATGAAAAAAGCACTTTTTCATATCTATTTTCCTGTGTCACTGGAACGCTCTGTGGAAGATTAAGAAAAGAACTAATAAGTGGTCATCAGGGAGAGCCTTATCTTTCTGATGTGTTAGCTATTAGTTAGTGTTGGTACTCTGTCCTCCAGTGGGAAAGCTAGTATCAACCTAATGAATGCAGTTAGGAGTTCTTATGCTTCCATGTCTCTTCTGCTGAAGGCAAAAGTCACTTTATGGACAGTTTTTGAGAGGAAGAAAGAAGACAGACTGACTGGACTACTCATTGGAGTAGGGTGTTTTGACTGTCCTCTGAGAAAACAGTGATCTGAGGTGAAGAAATAACATTATTAGAGGCCCCAGGAAATGGTGACTGTCCCATGCAATATCACAACCCCCCTTTTTTTTTCCTCTCCTTTGCTTTAAATTTCCCTTCCATCCTTTCCTGTAATATTGCATTTCTGTAATTTAAAACATACTTAGATTGCCTTTAAACAGTATCTTTTAGCTTCCTGTTAATGTGTCTGTGATAAAGAAATATTATGAGAATACTATAATTATCTTTAAATTATAACTGTTCTAAACATGAATTGATCTTAATACAGTTTTTAAAATAATAAATAATTCTGTTTCATAAATAGTGATGATACAGAACAGTTTGAAATAGTATAAATTATCTGAGTTACCTTTTCTGTAAAGGATGTTGGCTGCAAGTAAGTTACTGATTCAAGCTTTCTGTGGAGTGGCATCAATAACAAGCAGTTTCTGAGAAGCTGGCACCGTAAATGAAGAAGTATGCATTGTTTTCGAACTATAAATGTCTAGTTGATTTCCTTGGGAAACATTAACACATAAACAAGTAGTTAAGACTAAAACAGAAAAAGCAGTTTTTAACCAACACACAATGCCTAAGGTTGAGATTCCTGCCTGACAACTTTCTCCTTTAAGCCTTTCCAGACATTTTAAGGCCAGCCCCAGTATGTGTATATATAATTGTATGTATAATTGTATGAGATGCAAAGTCTGCTCTTGGTGGGGAGGGGAGGTGGTTTTTTTGGTTAAGTCCATGTTACACTGCCAGTGTGTTTTTCCAGCCATGGAAAGATCACAGAGTCATTCCAGACTCTGTCTCAGTCCATGTCTCATGGCAGGGCTTTTTAGTTAATTCAGAAAAATGTGTGAAGAGTGTAAAATCTCCCACCCAGAAAATAGCTTACTTCCTGTGCACCAGACACGACTTTTTCTCTATACTCTCTTTGTGCTTCAACTATGAGCACAGATCTTTCAGCTTCCAGATTTTGGATAAGCCAACCTGCTAAAAGTCAAGGAATTGTCAGCTGTGGTGTGTCCCTTACTTCTATCCTGTGTGCATAGTGAGCATGATGTAGCTAATTTCAGGCTTGCCAGTGGGAGTGCCTTGGGCACCGGTAAGCCAGTAATTTAAAGTGCTCATCAGTCATTTGAATCAGTCTATCAACAAGTTATTTGCAGGTGAAATGGAAGCTAAATTTCATTCCAGTGACTGGCCAGGTATAACCGAATCAGTCTCCTGTCATCTTCAGACAGCAGGAAGAGCTTGAGATGCTTTTCTAGAAACAGTTATTGACTTCAACAGAAAGGTTCTGAAGTGGTTCAGAGGATACATTTGACTGGCGTTAAGGAAACCTAGATCCATTGAAGATCCATCCACAAATATGTTTCTGTGTTCTTTCATGCACTGTGTCACACTAAAGCCTGAAACTCCCTCTCTGGGAGCAGAAGTGTCAGGGGTGTGTTGGCCAGAATCCTCTATCCAAAAGGAACAATCTTCAAAGATGTAATGCCTAACGCAGCTCCTATTGCTAATGACATTCCTTTGGCTTTGTAATGGCTAGTCTAGGAGACTCGCTGGCTCAGAAATCCAAGATTAGGCTCTAGCTGCCTTGGTATGTGCCTTACTAACATGTTAGAGCTCTTATACATCTGGTGTTTTCTGCCAAAATGCTGTCAGTGAACGTGTAAAAGATCTCAATCCTTTCTTGAAAACTAATCTACAGTAAACTTGCATCCCAGGCGTTCAACAATATTATATTTTGTTATATTCTCTATATATCTTCATAGGTGACAATTATGAATTTTTCCTTCATACTTGGGAGTGGGATTAAATAATACAGAAATAAGAATTTCTCTTCTTCCATTCACCTGCCCTTTATTTAAAAATTATTTTTTTCTTAGTGCAAGAGTAGTGTTTTGTTTGATATAGAGCTTTGGACTAAGGATATGAATTCTAAAATAATAACTATACTGCATCAGCTGCTGAATTTCATCTCATTTGGCAAGTGGTGCGTACTCCCTGTGGAGGATCTGTCTGCTTTGCTTACCTTATCTCTGAACATTTGATTAGAAAGGCCTGCACCATATCAGTTACAATCACATGGGTCCACATGACTCCATGTAATCTAAAACAGCCTGACACTATACAGTGAAAATTAAGACTGGAAAATAAGGTGGAGTATAGAATCCTGGAGGTAAGAATAATCATAACATAGAAAGATAGCTTTACTCTGGGTCACACCCAAAACTCATCAGTATACGTAAGTACATTTCTATGAACTTGGTTAAAAAGTACTGGAGCACTTTGCAGTATGCTTTATTTTATCAAAATATTTTCATGTAGTTAAAATATTGAAACATGGTATCAGGCCACAAGTTTTGGAATGACTCACAGATTTACGTTAACAGGTATGAGATTTACGTAGATTAATTGAAAGCATACTGCTATGTACTACATTTTTATGTTTTTTATTGCTGTAAGGCACATCTGTCAGATGAACTACGATTCTCTGAAACTGCCTGGAGAATCTGTTTTATGTGATAAATACAGCTAAGTTAGCAGTGTGACGTTTTCATATCTGCATCTGTTGAAGGACAACAGCAATCAGTGGTGATGCTCTACAAGAACAGCTGAACTGTCTGGTGCAAAGGTATGGCTAGCTCATCCAGGAAACAGGGCTTTTGTGCAAGCCAGTTTAAGGCACCAGAATATGTTCTTACAGGGTTTTTTTAAAGTTCCACTTCTCCTATTCCAAGTCCAAAACATATTTCTTTGACTTGACTCTCTCTAGTAGACATATTTAAACAGCAGAAGGAAAATTTAAAAGAAAAACAGAAAAAAATCCCCTGACAATGTGAAAGACCTATATGTGATAAATATTAGTGACCAAACCAATTGCACTTTTAGGAAGCTTTGTGATAATATGCTAAAGAATAACCTATAGAAACCAGAAAATTTTCTGGGTCTTTTGTAGTAACCCGGAGGAGGATTGATCTAATTCAGTCCTTGGCTATTTGAGATGGGCACTATGAGCAGTATATATCAACTGAGGTAGTGTTTATTTAAACTGATAGCTAGTCAATTTGAATTTAAAAGTCCTTCATACCTAAGTCATAGAATATTATTCTTACTGGAATACAGGATCATTAGTATTAACTGAGTCTTTATTGTTTTAATTCTGAAACCCTATGTCTTTCTCAGCTAATTTTTTTTTTGGTTGTATGGAACATCCCTCTAAGAAAAAGCAATGGTTGGTCTATAACATGAAAATTTCTGTGCCTTTTCTTTATTTCCTTTCTAAACTAGCTTCCAACTTCCACAAATCTTTCAAGAGGAGTGTGGAGTTTGTTGTTTCATTATTACAATATCTCATCTTAAATCTCCTCTGATAACTACTGACAAATCGCACAAAGCAACACCTATAGTGACTTGTTCTTCAGTACTTAAAGCAGTATAAGGCATGCAGAGTCTGTTATCGACTGCATATTACACACTTTTTGCATGTACGGTAGACTGTGGAAAGTTGAGATTCAGCCAATGCTGCTGTATTTCTTATTGCCAGAATGAGGTTGTCCTTCCCCTTTCCTTTTGTCTTTTACAACTAAGCATAAACTTTTATATTTCCATTGTCTTGTACTTCTATAATTTTTTTCATTGATGTTTGTACCATAACAGTAATCAACGAGGTCATATGGTGCTGCTGTTGTAAAATATTCAAGTCTCAATAACTAAATTTTGGTTTATCCTAGTAACTCAACTTGGGTAAAAATATGAAAACCTTCATAAACTGCCATATTTTCAGTATTAATGTTATCAGATAAGAATCTGGTGCATTCCTGTTGTTACACTACTGCAAAGCTCTGTTGCTCTCCAGCCCACAGTGGCTTACAATGCACAGTGAATTTTCCTGACATAGAAACCTTGAGTCTTTAGTGAATCAGCCTTGTGTCCTTCCAAAGTCTGATTGCAGCTAATCCATATTAGTTCCATATGTCACTATTAGCATTAGTTGTTCAAAAAGTCTCCTCACACAGTATATTGATTAGCAAAACTATAAGGGCAATCAGGATTTCTTTCTTTCATCAGTTCATAATTGTTGGAACAATGCTCTCACATGATGTCTCACTTTTCATGTGCAGTGCTCGTGCTTCTACCCCACCAACCCCTCAAAAAATATCTTGCAGAACATTTTATCTTTTGTTATAGGCCTGTCTGTCTTTAACCAGTTCCTGTCTTGTCTTTTTCCCCTCTTTTTCAGAGGATAAAGTATGGACAACCGTGTATCATGATCTGCAAATGCAGACTTCTGTGGGAGGCAACAGCCTAGAGAAGTTACCTGTACTGCAGCTCAACTACAGTGCAACGATGGAACAGATTTCTGCCATTACCAGTAGTGCTGAATACTGCGAGCAGTTTATCTCCTATTCTTGCAAAATGTCCCGGTTGCTGAATACACCAGGTAGGCTGAGAATCAGATATCAGCTAAACACAGTGTTAAAGAACTTTTATTGGAACAATTCAGTAGATATGGCTGTTAGACCAGTCTGTTCAGTGGACATACCATTTTATTCTCCTTAATTAAAGTTCACAAACAGATAAATTATTGAAAATATAGAAGAAATTGTTTTCTTAGGAAATTTTGCTTGTTTGCTTACTACTAAAATGAATTTTGTTGTACCATAAATCTGTGTGTTCTTCTCTCAGATCTGTTACTCCTTAGCACATGAGGATTTTTGGGTAAACAGGGTAACTTTGAAGATTTAATCAATAGAGGCACTGAAAATTTGCTTTGAACTTTATCCTGTTTTTCTGGTTGTCAGTTTTCATATGCTACAGTCAGCAAGAGCACTGCCTGAATGAGAGTTGGAATTTTCTCACTGTTATCTCTGAAAACAGTTTCTTAAACAGGATGTATTTGTGGGTAGTCACGCACTTTACACCTTGTAGAGATTGGCACGGTCAGTAATGCAGTCGTGTGGAAATAGGATATGTCATTACCCACAAGTTGGTTGATTGTAGGCTTCTCATTTTACTGAGTAACTTTACTTGTAAAGAGCAGTCCTAATACTGCTGTATGTTTCTTCCTCAACAAGTCTCACCTGTAATGATAAAGGCAAAAATGTTTTTTGTTCCAGATTCAGTAAAACAGCACATGAAGAAGAATTCAGTTTTAGAAACTCTTTTAATATACATATAGTATTTTTTCTATGCTCTAATTGTGTGCAGTAGCATTTAGTGTTAAGTAAATCTTTGACCTACTTAATGAAGGCTAGGTTGTAAGTGGAAACATAGAAGACATTTTTGTGATTGTGAAATGATTTCATTGTGATAGGAGCAATTACAATGCCTTTCAGATGAAACTAATGGCTGCATGCTTACACTTTCAACTGCCTCCTCTTATGAATTTATTTTGGTATATTTTCTTATGGTGTTGTAGATAAAGATTCATTTGGCATGTATGTGCATCTTATCCCTATTTCCATAAGCATTCCATTAGTTAATAGATAATGTAATGTTTGCTACTACTCTCCCTCCTCCCTGCTGATTTTCAACTATTTGGTTTGTCTCTGTTGCAATTATTTTGCTTAATTTACATATAACAGAGACTCTGCAAAGTGGAAAATAGTTTCTTTTTTCTAGTTGCCTGTTTTAATATATAGGATCCTGAATCATGTTCATAACTACAAGTACTGTGAATAGATTCTGCTGATGGATACAAGCTCCTTGCTTGCATATGCTTCAGGAAAGCAGAATATGGATTTATCTCTGGGCAGGTGCTTAGAAGGCGAATTTACTTTGGGGTGTGAGCTGGAGATAACGTGCATAGAAGGTCCATAGTTTATATAGACTACACTATCACACTCCTTTAAAAGTGTAACAGTTATTAGTTCAGGACAAAATTGTACTTGTTATTATATGTTCATATTATAATAAAAGAGATATATTTTGTAACTGCAGGTGTTTACCCTAGCTTATGGATTTAGAAGAACAACAAGCAGCTCAGAAAATAATAGCTTACTAAAATTTCTTTAAGGAATAATCAGTTCCAAACACTTGAATTTTTAAGTTTCTCAGAAATGTTTGGCTGTGTTTTGCAGATACCTCTTTCTTCAACTTTTCACTTTTGTTACGGAAGGGTAAATTCTCTTAGAAAATCTTTATAAGCCATTTCTTTTGGTCTGGAAAGTGAGCTTCCAGAGATATTCCATTAGATGGTTTTGTTTGGTTGTTTGCTTTTTCTTTCCTTTAAATGAGAGAAAGAAAGAACAAAGGCAGATCATTTTAACCTAGACAGTAACAAAGAGTCGCACTGCAGTGTTTCCGTAACACCTGTAATGGTTTGTACACATAACACAGCAGTGATTTGTGTGTTAGTGGGGAAGAGACCAATATGGTTTCTTTTAGGCTATGTGTTCTTGGCTTCAGTCTATGGATTCTATGCTAAGGAATTAATTTTTTATACCTTTCTCAGTTTCTTTTTCTTTTTTCTTTTTTTTCTTTTTTTTTTAAGTTTGCATTATCCAAGTACTCATGTGGCTCTTGTACAGAGCTTACTGTACAAATCATTGAAGTACAGTGCCCACACAAAGAAATGAAAAAAAAAAATCAACATTTTTGTGTTCTTCAGAAGTAGAATCTTGGCTGTATTGAAGTCAGCGGTAAAACCTCTACAGATTTCATGGGATCAGAATAGCATCTGTGGTCTTGACCACAGGTGCTTTTGTAGGTCAAACTTTTCCTTTTCATTGTTCAAATGTTTGAGTAAACATTTTCAACAGACTAGTCCTTCTTTTTGAAATTACATCACTGAGAACTGAGAAAACTGAGAATACAGTGCAGCAACTCATCTTTTTGGCCTTTTTGCCTCTTGGGGATCACATCTGTTTGCAACATGATTCCTCCTCAGGGAGAAATTGCTCAGTTAACATATTTAAATAAAGCAGGATCAAAGCCATTTATTGATCTACTAATGACAGGTAACTAACTAGCTATCAGTGACCTATAGCACTTGCCGCTTTCAGTTGTGCATTTCCTGGGAAGGTATAGATGATATCAATGAGATGTGTTCTGCTACTAACAATAGCTTAAATAGATTTTTTTTTTTTATGCAAAGGGAATTGCATCAAGATTCTGTATTCCAGGAAAGTCTTCTTTTAAATAAGCATGCTTTGTTGTGGGGACACAATGGTTGAAGAATTCTCATAGCCACGTGTTTTGAGAGCGGCACATGAAAAGCAGTCTGTACAAACTAAGAATTCTCACTCTATTGATATGAGTTTTAGATTTTAGTTCTTTATTCCTCCAGGTCTGTTTCTTATTTTCTTAATTATGGGCTTTAATTCAAGCAAATTTACATGTACATCCCAGAGAATAGATTACAATAATGGCCAACAACGGGAGTGGAAGTGATTGTACAAGTCACGATGCTATTACCTTTCCACTTACCTGAGGGAAGACAGTAGTAAGATCTTCCATGTAAATTAAATAAGTGACTTTTGAAAACATTGTCAGAAACAGCAATCTCATAAGACTACAGGATAATTCATATTGGAAGGGGCTGCAGAAAGTCATCTGATCTGATTTTCTACTCAAAGCTGGGTGAACAGTCCTTGTATAATAATAAGTAAAGACTATCTGGAAATAAAATTTTCCTTTCTAACTGCTTTGGGATTCAACATTTTGTTTGTTTTGAACATGCAGCCCAATATGTTTTAAATGATGCTCAGATCTAGGGGGTTGTTTCAAAGCCTTAACAAAAGGTCATCAGAAAAGCAAATTCAGTCAAGACAGCTTGGTGACTTTCTCAAGAAAGTGCAAAACCAGACACTTCTGCTGAAAATATACCATGTTGTCGCAATAAACAATCAACCATAGAATCATAGAACCAAGTTGGAAGGGACCCAAAAGGATCATCAAGTCCAATTCCAGTCCCTACACAGGACAGTCCCAACATTCACACCGTGTGACTGAGGGCATTGTCTAAATGCTTCTTGAATACTGGCAGACTCGGTGCCATGACTGCTTCCCAGGGGAGCTGTTCCAGTGCTCCACCACCTGCTGAATGAAGAACATCTGCCTAATATCCAATCTAAACCTCCCCTGGCATATCTTAGGTACAGTGCAGATTTCTAAGTAAGCTATTTTAAAGCAAGAAACCTGCAGTGAATGCAGTTGTCTCACAGTTTTTGTCAGTTATCTACATACTGAGGAGATCTGTGTTCAGTTCCTGACTCTAACAAAGATTTTGTTTATGACTTTAACATTTTTTTTTGGTTTGTTCAACATGAGGTTGACACTCCTAATCTCTATGTTGTCTATTTAGATTGATTTTTATAATAATAATACTTTTGTATATCTAGTTATCAGCATTACAGAGATTTGATCTTTGCAATCCAAGAACCTAGTGCTATTAGTATATGAATGAAATTATAAGCCCAGAGACAGTAATTGCAACTTAATAACAGTGTACATGTAAATTTTCAAAAAAAACCCCGAAACACCAGACTTTTTGTTTTGTTTTACTCTTTTACATTTACATTTCTCATATCCTCTCTTCTTTTTGTTTCCTTAGAAACGTACATGTTGGATAGATAACGATATG
This sequence comes from Tapera naevia, assembly GCA_033556795.1. Classification (NCBI taxonomy): domain Eukaryota; kingdom Metazoa; phylum Chordata; class Aves; order Cuculiformes; family Neomorphidae; genus Tapera; species Tapera naevia. The sequence goes on along the minus strand of JAUMJJ010000033.1, from coordinate 779,877 downwards.
TTCAGTACTGAGGACATACAGAAAGGTAGCTATTTTCTGAGTTCTTGGTGTCCATACACTTTCCAGCGGTTATCAGAGGTAATAGGACATTGCTGTCTTTTGCAAACAGGAACCTGGAGATAGAAGAAAGCTCTTTTGTGCCCACTGGGTAAGAAGAAGGAAAGCAGCAATGCAGGAAATAGAATCACTTTGCTTTTATAGGAAGAAGCTTCCCTTCTTTGCTGTAAGAACTAAAGTGATAAACAGGACAGATATACAACATGCTAATAGAATGGAGAAGGCTAATTAACAAAATTATATAACTTCATCCACTGTTGTCGTTAGACTTCCTAATGACACCTGCTTATGACTTCCTTGATAGGAAATTCTCCATGGGCCACTGATCTCAGCCTCTGAAGTGGGGAGGGAACAGCAGGCTGGTTCTGTGATTCTTCCATTCAGTCTGGAAATGAGAGCCTGAAGGGAGGAAGGCTGCTGTGTGCATAGTATCTGTGAGTCTGTCATTTCCCAGAGCTGTAGGAGATGTAATAAATAACTAGAGTGTGGGAACTAAAAGCATATACAGAGAACAGAACAAGATCTGTTGTTGTTGTGCTCCAGTTTTTTCTTCCTGTTCACTGTGCCTGCAGGCAGCATATGAAAAGCATAAAGCAGAGTTACTGCAGTACATGAATTACTGTTTCATGCCTGTTGTCTTGGAGGAAATGAGACAGCAGCTTCATGAATTCAGGAATCTAACAGGTGAAGTAGAAAACTTAATTTGTTGTTTGGATGTTACAATAAAGTAATTGTAATATCAGTAGTAAATAAAATTTATGTGTAAACTGTGATAAAACCAGTTTAAAATTTCAATATGGTATTTTTCATAAGTAACCATTCAAATCAGAACTTTATATCTAAACATTCACGTCTCTAGGTTTTAACTGTTTTAGACTACTCATTGAAGATAATAATTTCTGCTTTAAAAGATTTTTTCAAACACAGTCTGAGAGAGGAATGGGATCCCTCCAGTCCTAAAATGATGAATGGAAGGTTCTCCAAAACTTGCTCAAGCTTCAGCATTAAATTCTCAGTGCTCTTTCAGAAATTGTGTCTGTAAGCCTTCATGTATCTTGTCCAACCTTAAGAAATGTATAGATTGATCCCTTCTTCTCTGTCACAATTCTAGAAAAGCTGATTTCAACTTCTAGTTATTTTTCAAGCACAAGGGTTGCAGGAACAGTGTGTTTGCTCTGCTCTGACATACATGCTCATGTCCTAGCATTAGAAACCAACAGCTTTTGGGGGCCTCTTTTTTCCTTAGTCATTGTCATGTTACTGTAGAAGTCATGCATAATTCACAGGTTAAATATTTCTCATGAAAAACATGTGGGTCATTCTAGATGAATATTAAGAGGGTAAATGGTTAGGTAAGTGATGATATTTACAGTACAGTATTAACACGCCCTTCTCATGTCTTTATTTCACTCTGCACCTGTGCTTATCTCTTAGCAATTCTTTTGAGGTTTTTAGGTACTGCGATCACTGATTCTCTTGGTTTCACTTTATCTTCACAATACTTTTAGCTGGTGAACTTGTTTTGATAATTTTCCAAGTTATCTTTGCCATTACGTAGGAATTAGATTTAAACCAGTATCACTAAGTAAAATAGGCTACATATTGCTTTGGTGTTTGTAAGAAATATTTTTTTTACTATGCATTTTTAAGAAAAAGTGATGCATTTTGAATTTTAGCTTTGCAGTTATAGCAAAGCGGTTGTTTCTTATACCCACTCTCTCTGTAAATGTCCTCTCCCTATTACAGAAAAAAGATTCACTAACTAATTCTTAAAAGAAAGATCAAGGAAGGTATAATTCCTCCATTGTTTTTACTGAATCTTGTTGACCATTAGTGTTTTTGAACAGGTTTTATTTATTGTTTTCACAGAAGCAATCAAAGACATTGCTTCTTCATGAATCCAAATTCTTCTGAGGGAAAAATCATCTTTCTTGACGAATGACAAAAACAGATTAGTTTAGTAATTTCTTAGACAAAATGGATTCACATGGTATATCGTTGTGTGTCTTGACAAGAATTTATCTTTCACCCATATTCTAAATGCATTCGCATTACTTAGGGTATTTTTTTCTATTTGGAATACAGATATACAATTAGATACATCTGACTTATAGGATAGATCTTACTAACACATAAATTCAAGACATATTTAAAATCCGTCAATCTATTAGTAAAATGCCATGTCTACTGAAGTACTTACATAAATTAATAGTTTTAATGAACCTGTTGTTCCTAGTTTAGATTGTATCCACAAAAATGTTTATGCTTTAGAACGTGCTATACTATGAAACAGATTCTTTTCTCCTATCACCTTAAGAATTATTGGTTTGCTTTCAGCTGGCATTAGTCTGTCTCAGAAGCTCGTTTTGCCTTTTTTTCTCTTTCCCCTTTACTTATTCCTCTTTGATGTTTTATTTTGTCTCTACCTCTGATATTTGTAACACATTCTGATTTCATATACACTTTTGTAAAATCTTAATAGTATTTACAGTGGTGTTACTCTTGAATGACACAGGAGCAACAGATCAAAGCTTCTTTTCTTTTTAATCATCTGTCCCCTGTGGCATGGAGTGTGTTTTTATCGTTTTTTTGCAAAAAGCTATGTCTAGTACCAAGAATGTCTGAAAGAGATACCGAAATAATTTCTTTTCTGGAAAATCTGAAATTGTAAGCGGACTGAAAAAACTATCAATCAGTCATGTAAGATAACTCATCTGTGATGATAATCTGCATTCCTATGCCATTTTTCACCCGCAGATCTCAAAATATCTTAAGAAGATCTCCAAATGTTAGGGAGTTGGAAATAATGAGCAGAGTGTTTTGTTTGGATTGGAGGTTTTGTTTTTTTAAAGATTTTTGTACTGAGTGTCTTTGAATGTAGTAGTCTTTCCTCTGATGAAGTTAAGATTTTACCCACAAAACTTCTCCTACATCCATTTGGCTCATTATGAAAGTGAAGCAACTTGAGTATGCATGTATACTTCAATGGGAATTGCATAGGTAATTGATCCGCGTTTGCACACAACATCTCGATGTCAACATCTACTTTTCTTTGGACTCATAGGCAGATTTCGTACTGTACAATAACACCTGGACCAAAGAAAGATAATCCAGTTACCAAATATGTCAAATCACTTGGCATCTTCTGTGGGCTGACAGGATTTTGTATTGCATATGGATTCCAGTGAACACAGAAAAAATAATAAGCAATTCCAATCTTTATAGTATTACTATTGTCAAGATTTTTATTCAAAGTTATGGAACTATATGAACTAATGTGTAAAGAAAGAGAAAAACGTTTGAATGTTTTATGTATGTCATGTTACCTTTGGTAGTCCTTTTATTATATGCCTTTTCATTCACTGACTATCTATGTTTTAAGAGCAGACATACAAAAATTTTCCGGTCAGTTGAGCCTATTAAAGGATTGGTTCTATCTGTCTCCCAAACTTTGTAATCCTTGCTCAGAGTTATGACTGTAAAAAAGGTAATAAAATAGCTCATCGTCTTTGTTAATGACTGAAAAAATAACAGTGCTTCCTTGCTGACAAGATCTTGAATAAGTAAGTTGAGCATAGTCAAAACAAGTTTTAAAATACTTTCTCTCCTATTTCAGGATATTCTTTGAGATTTCTCTCAGATTAATTGCAGTGCAACACTAATGACAGTAATTTGGACCTTACTGAAGTCCTGTCTCCTGCGTTAAGACTGATTGTTACTGTCATTTCACTGGTGTATGGCAGTGAGTGTCTTTTTAGCTGCTCTTTTGCATCTAATATCTCTGTGTTTCACCAGTAAAAATAGTGGCATATTCAAATCATCATTTTTCATTTTGATAAGTCATTCCACTCTCCTTGATTCATTTTAAGGTGTGCTTTGATTCAGAAAGTATTCTGGTTTCAATCAAAATGTCTCCATTTCAGACACCAGGCATGTGACACTAAGTTTGATCTGTTTGGGAACTAAGGGACAGTAACACTAAATATTCAGCTCAGGTCAGGAACTTTGTATTGTTCCTCAGAGCCTTGATTTCCAAATACAGCCTGGACACGCTCTGAGTAACCTGGTCACCCTGTTCTCTACAAATGTGGATATCCTTCCAAGGTAAATGGATGGACCTGGGTAGACAGGGAAGCGTAGTAATTGTGATAGATTCTCTAATAGGAATTAGAGAAGACCAGAATGGCAAAGCACTCTAGAAAGTATTCTTTCTTTGCAGTCATGGCTCCTGGGACTTGAATGCCCTAAGATTATGTCTGTGGGGGGACACTGAGAGCTCTTAACTCCTTTGAGCACTGCTAAAGAGTGGTACAAGCCTTCTTTAAAGATACAGAATACATCCTGAGTAACACAAAGAAGATGGCATATGTGGTTGGGTGCATCCTCACTTTCATATGCAAACAGAATGGAAACACAGGCATAATTCTTGTAGGAAGAGTATATTTCACTTTGTAAGAAGCTTTTAGTAAATCACTGGCAATCCTACAAACTAAAGGAACAGCATATTTGCAAGTCTCAGAACATCTTGTGAGTGTATTCCTGGTATAATAATTTATCCAAGTCAGTAAGCAATAGCTTGCTTAGATTGGTATCAAAGGGGAAAATCTGTAATGTTTCTTTAATGAAGTTGTAGGGGAGTTACAGCAAGCAACCTTTTCTGTGTCTCTGGCTTTTAAATAATCCACTTAAAGGTTATTATTTAAAGAAAAAGAACTTGTGAAATGGTAATGGCTGGCATTACTGTCATTCTGGAGGAGGTAAGGCTCTGTTCTGTTGCGAATTTTCTTATACAAGAATAATGTGACAAAAGTCCGAAAAAATATATCGAAATTGGTATTGGCTGTGATTGCCAGAGTGGTCCTGAAGCCTGTCTTTGCCTGTGCACAGGGCTGCAGTAACAGGCCATACTTGGCCAGAGTCTATGATGAAGAGTTTTACAATAAATTCTTCAAGGGAACTTCCCCACATTCATTCTATATCAATGAATAATCTTATAAAATTTCTGTAGTTTTCACTATGTTTTAATTAAAATGCAGTACCATTGCTCCATAATAAAAGCCTAACCTACCAAAAAATGGTATAAAATTTAAATACAGATTACAGTCCCTGGCTGCAAATTCTTGTTTGTTTCTGATGATTGATTTTTAATGGGATATAGATATTTAAACAAGTCGTTTAACTTTTAAGGGAAATGCTTTTTCTGTTGTCTTACCATTTGATGTTTGTTCTATGAATAAATTTAACCTAATAAATTTATTTCATATTTTCCCCTTCATATATTAGTATCATTAAGGTTTTCAAACAGAACACTTCTTTTACATATGTATCTATAAATTCGTAGTAAGACTTATTCAAATATTTCTAAAACTTTTCTCTTCCCCAAAACAAGCATTTCACAAGGTCAGAAGGATTCAAAATTATTCATAATACACACTGTAAATTTTGAGCTGTGGTAGAGTATTTAAATAATAACTGTGTAGAGAAAAAAAAAAGGAAAAATATATTTCCTAGTGCATAGCGTCAATACTAAAGAAAAAAATTTTTTTAATAAACTTTTTTTCAATTTTTCTGCCTTTTTTCCTTCATTCTCTTTTAAGTCCATTTTTGGTGGTTTTGATTACTTTTTTTGTTTCTCTTTGACTTGTTTTTTTAGCTGACTAATTTTTATTAATACATCTAGAAATCTTATTGTTTCCACTGATCATTTTTTTAAGCTGTGAAAATGTGGTTTGGGATGCTGCTTCTCTCTAATTATATCAGTATTCTTCAGATTGTTTTCAGACTCTTCAAACGTAGATGGTAAAGGGTTTAAAGGATACTGGGGGCAGAAAAGGAGGACCATGGGTGGAGATAAATGATCTATTGGCAGTGTTGTGGAATTTTAAAGCTGCTTAGAAAGAGGGTAAAAGTGCAATTTTTAGAAGGTGATGGAGGGTCCACATCACTCTGTGTATATGGTAGCTGAAAGGTTTATGGCCGCCAGCCAAAATGTACTGAAGGGGTCATTGTTGAACTTAATTGCTTTGTTCTCAAATTGGAGTTGGATTAATTGAAACTGATGTGCTACTATTAGCTAGGTTTGCGGGAATTAAGATAGGACTGCTATAGAAGGATTCTTGAAAGTATGGAGGTGGTGCAGAATGTGAATTATTAAAAATGGTTGAATACCTTTTTGCAGTTGGTAAAACTGGACAGTACTTCAGAGTTCTAATTCAAATACAGTTATGTCTAGTTTAACTTTCTTGAAATCAGTACAATAATGAAAAGTTAATTTGTCAGATAAACTGTTTTCAGGTTTGGGTGAATTTAAATGGGACTTGCTTTAAAAATGAAGTATTTTGAAAATGCAGAGTAAGTTGCATGTTAAAAAAAAAGGAACAAAATTACTTTGTGTGTCTGGACTTGCCCTGGACAGCGGGGAGGGGAGGAGGGGGAAGATTTGCTGTTGCTTTCATTTAATAGAATTTTAGAACTAAAAGTGCTTTACAGTTTCATAGAAAACACCACAGGACTTCCATGGTTCAGTAAACCAACATTTGCTTTGATCAACATAGAATTTCATACTACCACATGCCACTTTTGGAAATATGTCCTAGTCTAAAATAGTTTTAAAATAGACCCAGCCCCTTAAACAGCTATCTTGAATTCTGCTTTGGGATGCATTAAAAAATCTCTTATATGATCTTGAAGATTGCTACACTTTTCACACTCTTATGTGGTATTATCCAAATAAAAGTTAGAAAACAAGCACAGTCCAAGAAGTGTCTTTCCTATAATTTCACTAGAGAATTCAGCGAAGGATAGCTGATTAAGTATTAACTCTCATTTAAATGCGTGCACTGATTTAATTAAAAATCTGTGACTGAAGGAAACTAAAAAAATTGAAAGTTTCTTGTACAGTTGGTTTTATTAATTGAAAACTAGCTTGTAAATGAAATTTTGAAAATATTGGAATGCTGTCGTCTTCATCTAGGTCTAACCAGTTCAGATCCCATGCAAAACAGTAGTGCCTGAAAATTGTTTTTATTGTGTGGCTGTTCAGCTATCAAGATAAAATGAACTGAGTAATCTCAGTCTACTTCCTAAGGGGCACATGCTGAATGTAACATAATCATCATCATTGCTGGTGCCTTCCATGGCCTCCTTAGCTAAGGTTCCCAACTGGCCAACCTGCTAGTGTCCTACATCAGCAACTGGTATAGGGCTGTGTGAGCAGTTTATTTTTAGTTAGTTGGATGTTTGACGGGGGAAAATGTCAAGAAAAGTAGAACAAATGTTTGTTTAAAAAAAATCTGTTTTTACAAGGTCAAATTCATCAGATCAATTGATGATATTTTTCGTATCTTACAGCTAATCAATCTACATTAATAACTAATTTTTTTTGCTAAACAAGTGTTCTGAGTTTGACAATGAACAGCTTCTTCAGCTAAGATCCATGTTTTCAGAAAGGAAAGATGTTTTGACACCAAAATTGATTGAGTCCAAGTTGTGTTACATTGGAGACATCAGACTCGTGACTAGTTAGCACATTTGCTTAGTTGCTACTTGATTTGTATTTATTCATGAGTAAGATGGACAAAAACTATCTGAATTATTAACTAATTTAGCAATTATTATTGACATTATTAAGGTAATCATCAGGTGAAGTGACTACAATTATACTTTATGATATACTTCTATGTAGTATATTTCTGTCTGAGGGCTTACTGAATTATACCACATTTCAGAAGAAAATGGTTTCCCGTAGTGAACAAATACAGCCTTCCTCATCTTGCAGTCACCAAAAGCACTACTCACATTTGATAACATTACACTTTTTACACTAAGTAACAAAGTAGAAATCTTGTTTATTTGCCAATGAATTAATTGTCTTTTCATCAGCTCTAATGGGAGCTTGATTGGCCTTTAACGACGAGGGACTAAATTTTGCTCTTGACTTATTTTTCAGGTTTGGAGACAGAAGTGGATTCATGTTGCAATATTTGTAACAAGAGGAGCGAGAGGAAACCTGTTATTTTGCTTGCTCTGGTCTTTAGTGTTTTATAAAAAAATGTTTATAAACAGGAGATAATATTTTCCCATTTGGTCAGTACAATATGAAGTGTATTATAATCAAAATGTAATTTCACAGGGACTGGCATTTCAGTATTTGTGTTGCAGAGTCTTTCCTTCTGATTTATTTTATAGCAATGTTCTAGTTCGCAGTTTGAATTTGATACTGGACTAGAGCCACAGGTCACCACATTTTGGCTGGAAAATGTTTTTTGAATAGCATTAAGTATACAGATTTACATCAGGGATGACTTTACATATGGATAATTCCTCCATCCTGTAAGTAAGAACTGATATTAGAAAGGTCACAATTTATGTTAATGATAGTGCCATGGCATTGGTACCATGCTCTTCATGTGGGTTCATGTAAATGGTTGATTACTACTGAAGTTTGCGTTAACATAGAGCACATCCTCAGGTAATTTATGGGAAAATGACAAGATGTGAAATATTAAGGGAAGTAATGATCAGTGGGCAATACCATTGTCTCAGATCCATACGTATTTTCAGAATAGTGTTCATCATTCCTTCAGAGAAGAAAAAAACATACTGTACAAAAAAATCATGATGCACAGGATAGTGCTGTGATACAGCACTGTCTATTTTATACTGTCTTACAGTATAAAATAATATGATATGATACATTTCCATAAGCACTGTTAGAGGAATTATTTTTTTAAGATGCAGTCATAAATATATCAGTTAAGGAATTGAAACCAAGTATAAAATATGTAATAGGGAAAAGTAACAATTCCAGAATCACAGAAGTGTTGGAAGGGGTCTCTGGAGGTTGTAAGGTCCAAACTCCATGCTCAAGTAAGGCCACCTAGAGCCAGTTGCCTACAGCTGCTTCTGTATGGCTTTCTGGGAAGTCTCCAAAGTGGGAGACTCTACAAACTTCCTGGGAAACCTATGACAGTGCTCAGTCACCCTTACAGTAAAGCATTCTTGCCTGATGATCAGAGGGAATCTGTTGTGTTTCAGTTAAATCCATTGCCTCTGGTCCTGTCACTGGGCACCACTGAAAAGAGCCTGGCTCTTTCTTATTAATGTCCTCCCTTCAGATATTTATAAGCATTGAAATGTATACCTGAAATGACCAAAGGTACATTCCGTGCCATATAAAATCACTCATAAAAAACTAAGGATAGAGTAAGAAAGAGTGGAGTATGACTTCCAAGTTGGTATTTGCTGACTTCCAAGTTAGCAGTTGCCTGAGGTTTGCCTGAGGGGGATCAGGAGAGATAGCCTTTGCATTCTTTCTTTTCCTTCTCTTTCCTTCACTTACTAAGCTGATCTTTATCTAAACCCACGATTTCTCACTCTTACTCTTCCTGTTCTCTCACCTGGTCCACAACAGGGGCGCAAGTCAGCAGCTATGTGGGTGCTTAGGGGCTAGCCCTTCAACCCACCAGGCTTTGAAACTGAGAATTTGAAATCAATACGTAACTACTCTTAGGAGATGCAGAATGATTGTATATTTCTATACAAACAAAATACTAATGTTTTTCAAACTACAGTTAATTGAGGGGGAGAAATCTATAGTTTTTAATTGCCAATGAAATGTTTGCCAACAGAAGACTTATTTGTCTAACTGTAGTATTCAAGCAGATGCTGAAAAATAGGAGATAGTATTTGGTCAAAACCACATACATAGCTGAAGAATATATGTGGTGCAACGGCCACAATTGCAGCAGAGCATTAGTCAGAAAATCATTAGCAATGATTAATCAACCCTATAACCCTACAAAACAAATCATAGTCTCAATTAATTTTCATGTTTAATAACTTGCTAATGCCATCATTATGAATTTTAAAAAAAATCTCTTCAGATAAACCACCCACTTTAATTAAAATCATACGTTAGAATTTTAGTTCTTCTGTGGTCATAATTAGAGGTTCCATTTCCATTTTCCACGTGGGCAATTTATTAAGTAATACTATATTAAAGTAATTATAAGTTAAATTTTCAGAAGTATTTACTTTTCTATGTTGGGAGAACATAGAAGACTACGCCAAAGGGATTCCGGTTTGGAATAGGTTTTCTCTTATCAATCGCAAGATTTAAAATAGCTTGCTGCTTCTTTTTCAGTCCAGTTTTAAAAATTGAATCGAATACTTACACTATGGATCTATTTTCAGTATACTTCTTTTTCCTAATGAGCTCTGGTATTGCAAAGGCTAAGGCAGGAGGAAGTTCTAATTACAGTTTGTTGCATGATTTTACTGTGCCAGAATTAAGGCAAAGGAGTGGCTGGTATCATGTGGAAGTGGTGGAAGGGAGCAGACCTTCCCTCTCAGCTCTGCTCATCCCTCATCCACAGAACTGGACACGTGGAGGATATGAGGCCTATAGGGAGACCTGGCCAGGCTTCAAGTACTATGCAAAAGGTGCTTGTTTCCCTCCTACCTGTTTGGCTTCTAGTGCATAGTTATACCAGTATTCAGCTAATGCGTCAGTCTATTGGCTAAATTTGTGTAGATACGTAAAGAAATAAAGAAATAACACCACATTTGTAGGCATCAGGTGCTCATACGGGGATTAGATGAGGGCTCTAGGGAGTTTGCTGCCAGTCTTGAGGCTGATATTTTTCTCCTCTTTGCATGTATTCAGAAATCCACTGACCATTATGTTGGTTCTCAGACTAGTGATTTTGCAGCTTTTCCATTTACATTTATTATAGTAATGCTTGTACTTCTTTATATTACTTCCTAAATACATTATATTAAAGATCAGAGTTTCTAATTATTCCATTCTATTAGTCATAAGAATAGAAAATCTAAGGAACAAAAATTCTGTGAAAATACCTGAATTTCAATTTTAAAATTACTTTATTCCTTACTTTCTTTGTAAAGACATTAAGACTCTACATATTGATTGTGAAAACAGTATTGTTATTTCTTTATGTAACATATTTAATTTATTTCACTCAGAAGACTCAAAGTTTATGGTAGTACAATATACTAATTTCAGGGGGGTGAAAATACAAGGTTTCAGACTTTTTCAAAATAGTCTTGACTTGTTCCTTCATACAAACAGATGTTCTTATAGCATCATTTGGTGTTATTGCCCTAGAAATGCCTCACCAATACTAATAACTATACAAATCTAGCAAATTAATTAAGAAAATTTTGATGTCTGAGTTAGTAACTTAAATGTATTTTAGGACATTTTCAAGGATAAATTAAAAAAAAAACAAACAAAAAAACCCAAAAAATCCTCTTTCTAATTTGCAAAGCTGGGATTTAAGCTGAAAGGGACATTGCTAATGTCATGAAAAAGCTTTCTTCAAATAGAACATAAAAATACAATAAAATAATTGGATTTACAGATGGGGGAATGAATCAGGTGATATTATCAGTCCTATTCTCAGAGCACAGCCTGCAAGTAAACGAGATGTCCCCGAAGTAGAGTCTTTCATTATTGTGTTTTCTTCATCTTTATATGATCCATTCCTCCTGGAAAGTTATTATAATCAGTATTGTAATTATAATCTGCCTTAATTTTTTTGTTGACTTAATTTGTCCTTTTCCTTTCCTTACTTTTTACACCCCACCAATTAATTTTTCTCATCCCTAAAGTACAAATTCCTTAAGTAGTCAGAGATGGTTGTACACTCACATATTTACCCTGAGGAGACGCAAAAATGAGGCAGCAAGTACTCACAGCTGTCTCGGCCTAGAGGAAGGCGTGTCTGCAGACAGAGAGTTCAGTGAAACACAGTAGATTTTAGCTACAGAAAACTGAAAAGCATCATGCAGAATTTAAAGAATAAAATAGTGAATTTTTCATTAATGAATATATGGAATTTCTATGGAACCACCTCTCCAACATATAACATTAATATAGTTTCAGCTAAGTATGTTGAGTTACGTAATTTTAACCTTTCAATTGTATTTTCATCTTAGTGCAAGGAATGCTTAAACACATCATATATAAAATATATTAATTATTTTGCCTTTTTGATTCATAGCCCAAGCTTACTTTGTTCATAGTAACGACACTGAAGTGAGAAGCTGTATGAAAATAAGGCAAAAAGAATACTCGAGATGACTGATGATGATGAGTAGCACAACTCCTAACTAAGGGGCCTGCTACCAACAAATGACTTCAGGTTTGCATAATTCCTTTTGTGCAGAGACTGCTTCTGAATGATTACTAATAAGAGACTTTGATTCAAATGCTTGGAGGTTAAATGGTTTGTTTCATGAACATCTGTTTAGTAAGAAGAGAACAAATTCATTAAGATAATTGTTATTCTTTTCTTCTTTACTTACTTCTGCTACTATTGCCTGCCTTCACCTGACGACTGCAGTTGTTTCTGTTATTGCTGTAATTGACATTAATCCTTTATCTTTTTTGCTTCTACAACAATTTGCAACATCTGCCATTGCCTCTAGCATAATTACATATTTTTGTCTTCACTTTTCTCTTTCCTACTTAGAAGTTGTAACAAACGAAACCTCGAAGGGAGAGTTTCAATATCAAAAGATTGATAACAAGGAGAGCAGTCTTTATACTAGAATTACAGTATTCAAGTCCTTCCAAAACTAGTGCTCACCCGCTTGTGTTCCTTTCAGCATACGGGTACTGGCATTGTTGATGATAGTACTAGGCTCTTCAAACTCTGTTGTAGCAAAGCTGTAAACAAAGGATAAAAATGCCACAGGATAATCTTACATTTTCTGGAGCACACTCAGGGCTGGCCACCATAACTACATTTAGACAGAAAGAGCAAATAGACAGACAGGATGCTCCCAGCAAATGCTGACTATAACCAGTTTGATCCAGGAAGACCTTCTTGCCTAGGGAAAATCGGGAATAACCCTCCAAATGATGAGAAGATGTTGATGACAGTAAAGAAAATGGATATTTCAGTAGGGAAGTTATGCAGGCGATCTCAGGAAGTGGGTAAAACAGAAAATATGCTGTGCATTGTAAGAAATAATCCATTGTTTTCTTACTATGTAAGTGATTGGAACTTTATAATTTCCATTGGGATTTCTATATAATTTTGTCAGACGTTTATGCACATTCTATCAGTTAATAGACAATATACTAGTTAGGATCACAAATTTCTCTCCATAAGATAAATGCTGTCTTTCTCTTACATCTGCAACGGAGGTTGATGATTATCCCATACAGAATTTTACTGATTTTTTAAATCCTTTTTTTAGCTTGACTGCTGAATATAAATATAAAAAAAAATAGAATACCTTAGACTACATCAAATGTTTCCGTGTTCATGTTTGGCTTTGCAGCATATCATTCAAACATTGAATGGAACAATGCAGTTTTGGATTACTGTAATAAGAAACTCATAGTATAAAAGAAATGGAAGAGATTGATAAAAGGAGGGAAGGATAGCGGTAGTTCTAGTGTCCTTCTTTCTTTCAATACCATAGTAAATGAAGCATCCACCAAACATACAGGGTCCCTCATGTCTCTCAAGGAACCCAAGGTTTATATGTTGCTGAAAGGTTACTACAAAATGTGGCAGTTTTTATCTGCAAAAAGACCAGAGTTTTTTATCGGGATATTCACAGGAAAAGGAAGAAATATTAGCATTGTTATTTTGTCTGGACATAGCACTCTTTATGAAACATCAAAGGTGATTTTATTCATCTAACATCCTTTGTTATTTTTGGTATTGATGTACGAGTAGTAGGTTATGATGATGTTACTTTCCTACTCTTCTGTCTGCTTACTTTAACAGAAGATAAGCAAATTCAATAGATGTATCCTTTATAAAAACAGCTTCAAAATCAATGATTATTTCTTCATGAGTAGTTCAACCCCTATCACTTTACCTTCTGTGTGGCTAGTATTTTTTAAACAAATATCTATCATTCTATAAAATATAAAGGAGGTATAGTGAGAGTAGTTTGATAGCATGGTGTGTTCATGTCAAAACACACGTAAATAGTCAGGAAATGCAGCATATATAGTTATGGCTTTGATATTTATGGTACTTTGGCATTTAGCATGAAAACCTATAATAATGATAGATAAAGGCATTACAGCCGAACGTGTTCAGAAACATGAATGGTGTGGATTTATATTTAATTACTGTATTTTTTATGAATGTAAAAATCTGTTTGAAGGCTGCATGTGGTCAAAATTCCTTTGATAAATGAACTGCCACTTTGCTTTAGGCATTTTAAAAACGTTTAGTGAAGCATATTGATTAGTAATGAGGACCGTACATCACCAAGCATGTGGAAACATTAAGTTCCTAATAAAACTGTATTGCAGCCATGTGAAGCAATAAAGATAGATTTAAAGTATTTAGGCTTTAGATGAGTATTGAAAGCAGCATTAACTTCTCGAAGAATAGATTATCCACTGGTAGAGGACATGCCTTTACATTAAGTGAGTTCCTCAGAGGTAAGTATGCTGTCTGCAGGGTGGTGGAGGAGCCAGTGGTAGGCATATTTCCCAAGGAGAGTAGATTTAGTTTGTCACCACACGCAGCTGAGTTTATTCAGCTGAGCCACCTAGAATTTTGAAAGGAAGTCAAAGCAGCACTTAAGTTTTGCTCAGTGAAGGCAGTTCTTCATCAGTTTTCATTCATCTCTCCTTTCCAAAGCAAAGATGTGAATCTGTGTGGAGGTAGTTCTCTGAATATTTTACTGGTTTATACTCAATGCACAAGTCACAAATAAATCTTTAAAGATCTTTATGAAATTAAAGATATTATCCAAATTAATTCTTGGTTTACACAGCCTACTGTTTCTAGTACATGCCTAGTGAATCATTATTTCTATTTTTTTCAGACTTTATTTTGGCTTTTATGTACCCAAAAATACAGAATTCTCTGGAACATTTAACAGTGCCTGGTTTTGGTGAACGGAAATTAAAAATAAGCCTTAGCCGACTAGAAAATTTGAACATATTAGAAACGTGAATAGATGTAATTTGGTGAAGTTTATAATACTAATAAATAAAACATTACTGGTAAATATGCATACAACTTTTTTTATGTTTTCCCTATCCAATAAGAAGTAACCCCTGCACACATTAATTTTTAGACTTAACGAGAAATAAAATTAAATATCAAGTCTAGAGGAGGAACCAAAGCGTAGAGAGGAGAGAAAAACAGAGTTTTGATTACTTACACTTGTTGATGAGTGGAAACACCTCTTTAAAGAAGTGATCTGTTAGTAACTGAAGCCAACAGCATTTGCATACCGGTCAGGAATCTTTATACTGTTTAGTTTGTCCTTTGAGATGGTAATTTGTTTGATGGTTTAAAGGAAACTGCAGTTTAAATAAGGATCATTATTTCATTTGCAATCTGTTATCATAATTTGTCCGTGAAATTGTTTAAATTTTTCATCTAAGCAATGTTTTCTTTGTAAAGGGACCTTCCTTTTACTGTCATTTAAAAGATGGCTTACATCCTGTCTAGGGAGCTTGACTGTATAATGATTATAGAATAAATGCAGGAACTGGATTACTAGAGCTTCTGCTTTCGGCCCTGCCGTTGATTCATGATATTTTGTGATCAAATACCCATCGAGTTTCTGTACTTCTTTTCTCCATCTACTAGACTCAAATTGGTGAGACTGTGCCCTTTAGAAATATGTTTCAGTAACTGTTACAAAAATATATGCAAGTGCTAATTATTAATTTCATCAACATAATTTCAGTGTGTTTTCTATTATAGTCTTTGTATTTCTGTTATTGTGTTTGCACTTCTGTTATTCTATTTGCCTTCGTTATAGAGCAGGCAAGAAATTTCTAATTGGCTGAGGCTGCATTCTCTGTCTGTTGTTGTTTTCTCAGGGAAATCTTACTTTGCTTGTATTTTATTAAATATGCCACATTTCTGTCCAACAGCCAGGTCCTGGAAGTTTCCTGCAGCATCTGGGGACATCCTACCTCACATCCCTTACTGTGATCATCTGTCAAGGGGCAGAGCAATTGTTTCTCGTAGACTCCTTTGCTTTTTTCTTATCATGGAAAAGTCACATGAAGTGCATCTTCCTAAGCTCATAGTTCCTAAACTGGGAAAGAGTAGACTGTTGACAGAGACAGTTTGTAAATCCATGTGCAGTACTATTTTCATAGAATCATAGAATTGTTTAAGTGGAATAGACCCTTAAGTTCATCAAGTCCCTCTGTGCTTCGTGCTGGTTGAGGCTGCATTTTGAATATTCTCTTCAGTTTTGGGTCCCTCACTGTGCGAAGGACATTGAGCTACTGGAGCATGTCCAAAGAAGAGCAACTGGTGTAGGATCTGGTGCACAAGTCTCATGAAGAGTGACTGAGGGAACTGATTTGTTTAGTCTGGAGAGGAGAAGGCTGAGGAGAGACTTTATTGCTGTCTAACTGAGAGGATATTGCAGAAAGGAGGATGTCTGTCTCCCAGGTAACAAACAACAGAACAAGAGGGAATGACCTCAATTTGCACCAAGGGAGGTTTAGATTAAATATGAGGAAAAATTTCTTCATGGAAAGAGTTGTCAAGCATTGGAACTGACTACCGAGGGAAGTGGTTAAATCACCGTCCCTGGAGACATGTAGATGCAGTGCTTAGGGATACTGTTTGGTGGTGATCTGGCAGTGCTAGGTTTATGGTTGGACTGGATCTTAAGAGTCTTTTCTAGCCTGAATGATTCTATTATTCTAGGAGTCCATCCTATGTCATGGTTAAGAACATCAAGTCTAACAGATGTAACATTTTAGATGTTACCACAAAGGGTTTTTCCTCCCTGATACCCTGTCTACCTAGCATAGTTACACAAAAATTTGATGCACATGCAACTAAAATTCCTCAACTTACATTCCTGAAAGAGTAGTTATGAAAACCCAAGAGTTACAGGAAATGCAGAAAGAGCTTTGGGAGAAAGTGATTTATCTTTTCTCCAAAATGTCGACTAGCAGTAGAATTTTCAGACTAGGTGTTTTCAAAACTTATTGGACCCAGTAAGGAGTAGTAAGAATCTAATTATTAAATCCATTATACCTGCATATAAACCACATTAACGGCACAAATCAGACCTTGAACAGTACTGATTCTCATGATGGACATGAGCTAATTGAAAGCACTAGAGGTATTGTCCGTATCTATATTGACATCTCCCAGAACAACAAGTCTTGGAGACTTCATTGCCCCTCTTTGACAGAGGCTATGTCTCTTCAGATAGAAGAGAAGGCAGTAACATAGCAGTGGTCTTTTTGTGTGTCGTGTGATTTCAGTCTCAGTAGATTCTTGCATTTGTTCCATCTGGGCGTTTATACATTCCATTTCACTACTTTTTGTTTAAAATGAAGTATCTTCAGCTCGATTAATGTCTTCTTCAGCCTGTGAGGCTTTAATTGTCCCAAATATGGCGATTTTTTTTGATAGGCTAATGGTAGTGTGAATTGACTACTATAGTAAATCTTGGTGATATTTTTAGTTACTTCATGTGAGCTTTTTTTTCTATATATAGAAGAAAAAGAAATAGTGCGGGTATCGTGATACTTTGATATTTCCCATAAAGCATGCTACTCTCTTGCAGAGAATTAGAGCCTGAATGCATACAGAAGAAGCACACTTCTGCAATAAGACAGTGATTCAGTCATTTAAATAGCATGAATGAAAACCATCAGCATTTTTACTAGCTTCAGTAAAATTAAAATCTGCTATGTTATCTTGGAATATAGTGCAAGTATCATCTGCAATTATGCATAAATATCCTTCTGTGGTATAGAAATACTCTACCACTTTCTATCACTTTCCACTGAAATATCTGGTGTTAGCCTTTGCTACTGACTAGAGGTACACACCATAGGAGACCATGGTGTTAATTTCTACAGCAGTTTCCATGCTGTAGAAATTTACATACAGTATTCCATGCAGATAGCCAACCACCTGTGAGTGAATTGAATGTTACTAACCTTATGTTATAAATGTGCAGGAAAAATGTTTCTTTGCTTGGACTGAAGTCCTTCCAGAACCTGAGCAGCTGAACTATTGGATGGTACATCTTTTTAGTGCCATCATTGGATGGTACTATTTTTTTTTCACCCTGTTCCATTGTTAAAATGTCATAGGTAGCTCGTGTTTTGATGATGAAGCATGCACACAAAGAAGTCTTCAGAAGTAAACAAGGGGTTGTTTGTTGTAATGTCATCTTTATTCACTATGCTTTTCAGCTAAGCTGAAGGGGAGGGAAGAGGACTTGGCTTAACTGCTTACACTTCAGGCAGTTAAGTAGAAATGATTACTCCTTAATTCTCATCTCCATGTTGCAAATTGAATTTTAATTTTCATATGTTGAAGTGTAAAACCATATTTAGGAAAATGGGCTAATTAGATCTCTGTAAACAGCCATATGTTGCCATTTTTATTAAATTTAAAGGGAGGTTAAAATAATAAAGATTTTATTACTTGCAAGAAAAAGGAATAAATGTCCACCTGTAAAATTCATGCAATTTTTTTCTTCTTTCAAAATACCTTCACTTGTAGTTCTCTCTAAGTTAGTTTTGAAAAATAAAGATGAAAGGAGAAATTGCCCACAGAATAATCTGATATTTCCTCTTATGAAGTGATAAATACCACATAAATGCATACCCAGAGCCATGTTTTGTTCTTCTTACTTATATTTGAAAGTGCAAATAATTTCTGGCCGGAATACTCAAGGACTATTGCAACTAGTGCTTGCTCACTGCTGTGAACCTAGCATGCAATGAGTTGTCCCTGAGGTGGCAGTCATACCAGTGTCTTCTTAAATTTAGACTTAAACCTTTGTCAGTGTAGCCAATGTATCGGTGCGTACTTAGGCTAGGCATGTGGCAGTTCCTCTGGAAAAGAAAGTTGTTTGCTGAGATTGAAATGCAGAAGAAATAGTACCTGATCTCACATCTGAGTTGCCAAAGATTGCGCATGACCTTTTCATACCTCTACCAAAAATAAGTTTACATGACTGTGTTGCATGTTCAGGATCACCTGAACTATTAGTACACAGGGAGCGTGCCAAGGAGGAACAACTAAAGATATGAAACTATGTGACACAGGCCAATTTTTACAGAAAGCAGTGCAGGTTCAAACTTTACATCTGAAGAATGTTTGGAAGAGATCAACCAAATTTCTGAAACTGCATGACATGTTCTGTTTTTCTGAAATTTTAAATGAGGTTTATCATCAGGAGACTAGTACAGATGAGTCTACAGAGATGACTCCACTAGCTGGCTCAGTTAACTATATTCAGGCCACTGAATGGTGCTGCGTTTCATAGTAACCTTGAACTCCACTGTTCTCCTAAAAGTTCATACGAAAGTATTTCAAAATCCAGGGACCAATTGCTGTAACTACTCAATAACATACTAAGAGAGGCATAGAAGTGGCCCATTTTCCTTGTCATTCTTTATGTTACGATACCCATTTTGGCTGAGCATACTGTAAAGATTTACTTATAAGGACTGTTAACCATTTGATATATCAAAATGTTTTCTATTATGAAGGAAATTAAAAAGCTTTGCTAAAAAAACCTTCTTCAACGTCTTTGGACCATTCTTTGAAGAAAGAATGAGAACAGTTTCAGACAGAGCTTCTAATGTTTAAAGGAACCAATAAACAGCATTCTTTTAAGTCAAGGGGGAGTTAAAACAAGGAGTAAACAACACAGGAAACCCTACAAAACCCAAGATTCTTCCTCAGTTCTTTGGTGTCTGCAATACCATGTCTGTCTGCTTGATATCATTCTGTAGCTGTCTGTAAAACCTGGGGGTTTTTATTTGGGTTTTTTTGTTGTCATATTTTGTCCCTTAATTAATAGGAAATTTTATAAATGTATGAGATTGATGGAACCAATTAGAAAATTTATTCCTCTTTGAGAATGACAGTGGCATAAGAGATCCCTTAGACTCTAGAGGCTGTAAAAGAATAACATTTATTTAGTGTTTAGCATATGAGTTCACCCACCAGAATGCAAATTCCCAGATAATTAAATGGGAGTTTACTCCTTGCTTCACCTTTATGAAATGAATTTTTAGATTTGATGAACACTGAATATTGCTTTTTAAATCTATGGAAGTTTTTTTTTAATGAAAATCATGCCTTTAGCATGCATACATACAACTTACAAGTGCATATCTACTGGGGTATATTCACTATGACTGTTAAAGTCTTATCCTTCTGCACATTATTTTTGGCATAATTTAAAAAATCAAACCTACAAAATTGCAGTAGTTATACATCAGTGTAATTGATTGAGGCTCTTAGGATGAAGCTGAGCAAATGGATCATTAACTGAATTCCTTATGTCAGTCTCTGGATAAAAACTGCAAGACCTGTGAGCACTTCGAGACTTGTGGGTTTAGGTGTATGCTGTAGCCATATGGATTGCTTCATTGCCCTCTGCCTCAGCAAAATGAACAGGGTAAATTGTCTGAGGAAGGTGAGTACAGCACACCAACCAAATCCCAGGGTGGGACATTGAAGGATCAGGACACAGATCTGAACCCAAAAGTGGGCATTTGCCTATGTAATCTTTCACTCTTCACTTCTTCTTGGTAGTGGGGTCTTCTCTGCGATTGGCCAGGACCAGTAAGATTCTAGGGCACACAGGAGAGGGAAAGGGGCTTGACGTACTGATTGTCCATGTATTTGTTCCACATGGATGTTCTCGAGGTTCAGCTACCAAAACTGTCTAAGATAGAAGTCATTTGGTGCCTTTGTAATTCCATGGTTTGAATATGTTATCCCATCTCAGTTGTCCTAAATCATTCATGTTCTTGAGATTGGTATTGCGGACAATTTTGTTATGCCTAGTGCAATGATTTTTCTCACAGATAAAGCAATCCTTCTGGCAAGCTTACCTCCCCATGCATCTGTTTCACTTTTCATCAGCCTTTGGGAGATAGATTAGGCCCAAATCTGTGGCTGCCCATACTGGCTTTCTTGTTTAGGATTGTTGTGCATTCATGCATATGGCCCCGATCAGGTACTGTATTGTGCCTGTCCCTGTAAATTACATAAGCCTTCTGATATCATCAGATATCCTTGATTTGCTATTCAAATCTACTCATTTGGTAGACTGAGACATTCATATAGATTAAGTGGATTTCAATAAGAGGAAAATATCAAAATCTATAGAAAATTTAATTCATGCAAATGGAGAAAATCGTAAAAGATGGTTCTTAATCTGCATAGTCAAGGGGTTTCACAAATTAGGACCTTTCACAAAATATTCTCTGTTCTGCGGGAAGGAGATCATATTGAAAAGAAAGGCATTACAGATATTTTCCAACACTTGTGGCTTAGATACAGAATGTGAAAATCCAGGGATGTTTGCTTCATGTTCTTTCCTTCCTAAAACTAATGGCTTGGTGTTTCCTTTAGTCTCATAGGATAGGTCCACCTGTAGTTCATTTAGAAATCATAGCTTTATTTTTTCCTTTATTTTTTCTTTTACTATTTTAATCTTTGAATTAGATGCTATCTAATTAATATGAACATTATCTCATCTTGAATAATTATTCTATGCTGGCACCATAATTCTGGAACATTTAATCCACAGTGGCAGAAATGGGCTTGGGCTATTAGTATGGTTTTTATTACTGAGTTGCAGCAATTAATCAAGTTTAAAATGTATGTTGTTACTACTACAGAAGTTGTAATTGGACTCATACAATAATTTATTTGCAGGTAAACTCTGGAGACCATCTAGTCCAGCCCACAATTATTTTTTAACTTGTCTTAAGTGCCAGAGAAGCCAAACTTACAGATATCTAGATACAGAGCTGCCTTGCTAAAGAAGTGGGCTCTGCTCTTTTCAGTATTACACAAGGCCTCATGGACAGTGAAGCAAGAGCAATGCTAGATTTGCTATTGCTAAAATACTTCTTTGATCCTTCCTGAGCCCTAGGATAGTAGGCCACTCTGGTTATTAGATGTTTAAGATTTTTGAGTTTTGCATTTATCCTGTGACAGAAACTGTATCTTGGACCGCATCTTGTAGATAAGTGCTATGCAGGACTCCAGTTTGGGGAGGAGGTGTCTACGGATTTGAGTGGGGAAGAAGGGTTTGTTTAATCATACTTTGAGGATAAGTCTACAGTAAGTGGTTTGCATTGTGACTTGAAATACCCATAGGAGGCATAGGAGGAACCGAGATTTTGACTGGTTTTTATTTTGCTGTTGAAGTTTTCAAGCAAACAGAAAGTAATTGTGTTTCTATTTCTGACACTATAAGGTAGCGTATATGCCTGTCAACACAACTTGCAGTTCTAAGTGAAAATATCTATATTTTTTAATAGGCATTCGTAATCAACACTGTATTTTTTCCTTCTATCTTCTTTTGGTTTTATTGTGTTTTCAAGAATAACAAACGAGTGAACTTTGAGGAATCTCTTTGGCTCATGGTGAATGATGCAGGAAATGAAAAGTCTCTATCCAATTCACATAACAAATGCACTTGGGGCAAAAGAATCCCATCTGTACTTAGCTCTTTGCTTTATCTGAGTCTACATAGATAGGCACATAATGTTTAATTCAGACATTACTAGCCAATCTTGCGAAGCCTAATGGTTTCCAAGTGGTAATGTGCAAACTTCCAAGTTAACCTCATCATTTTCTTTCACCTTGCAAAAAGTGTGACTCCACCTTCCATGGCAAGGAAAAATCCTTTAATGAAACCACTGGAATCTTATGAAAATTGTTTACATTTAGTATCTAAGTTCTGTTTCCCCTTCCTCTGCTTTAGATTTAATGACAAATCCAAATTAGGAATGTTTAACACATTTTTTTTTAACTCTTCTGATTTAGCTAAAGACTGAATTTCTGCTTTGTCTGGTTAATATCCACAGTTTGTGTTATAAATTTTGGTCTACATTGAGCTTTTAATTTTCTGTTCTTTCTAAAGTTAAAAGGTATGACTGAGTTCCTGAAATGTTTATGAAATTAAAAATTGACAATGTAAAATAAAGTAAGATCTCTGAGTTTGTATTCAGCTCAAGCTTTGCTTTGAGATTCTGTTGGGTTTTTTTCATGGAAAACTGAAGAGATTGCAAACTCCTGATCAAAAATCAAGACAAAGGTAATAGGTATATTCTTAAGCCAAGATAGACATTCTTTTTGTGGTACTGGTTAATAGAAGATTAACATACATTTTTACAAATCAAACAAGGCACTTTTATAACAGATGTAGTTGTCTGAAGAAGCTCAGTAGCACAGTCTGACTATTTTTATTTGTCTGTTTTATGTTAAACTTAATGAACACTACATCCCTCTGTCGTTACGATATTACATCAAATTAGATATGATTGCACTTCAGCTGTTTAGACAATGTTACATTGCCTGTTTTTCAGGGATGGATAGCTGTCAAAGGACTTAGTTATGGATTGCTACCCCCAAGCCAGTATACTCTGGAAACCTTTAATTTCAGACTGATAGATTACTTTATATCTCATGTATGAGTGGCAATTTTTAAAACTTCTTAACTTGCTAAATTGCATTTACTGTGTCTTACTGCATATTACAATTTAAAACAGCAGACATGAATAGCACTTAGTCAAACTAACATAGCATTAGAAAGTGCCATTTTGATTTAATTCTATGCTGTCTAGACAATAGAATACAAATACAGGACACATAATAAAATGGACTGGAATTTAGTCTACACGTACAGTAGGCAAATATAGTTAATCATATCTGCATTAAATTTAGCTAGTTTGAGACAATATGATGTATTATGCATGGATTAACATTTGTACACTCATATTATTTTGTCAGGGCAGCCAGACTTATTTCACAAGTTCAGTTTGTTATTCATACTGATTTTTTTAATATTCTTCTGACTAAAATTCAGTAGTGTTTTCACTATCTGCATCTCTTCTGACTGGTATTTATTTATCTGTGAATAATTGAGTTAGGCATGTTCAACCTTAGGTGTTTATTCAATATGTGCTTTGTTTACTATGTTTTCAGGCACTTATAGTGTAAACACTGAACATGTACATATATGCACAGAGTAGTATTCCTTATGAAAGCACAATGTATTTTAAAACAGTAAGGATAACACTGAGCAAAACAGAATTAGAAATTTCTCTTTTTATGTACAGCACAACATGAAAACTGCTGCTTAGAGCGTCTGTTTCCAAAACATTGTAAAAAGGACATTGTGCTGTCAAGGACAGCATCTTATTTTCTTGTTATGTACTGCTTTATTCTTTCTTAAGCTGAATTTCATTTTCTCATCTTAGTTCAGGACTGGGAGTTGAAAGTCCAAGGTTCTGTTTCTGGCGCTATATCAACTTCAAATCGCTTAAAGCTCCATTCGAGGTTTATTAAAATATCTTGTGGTTTTTAGTGCCTCCATTTTTTAGTCATCAGTTTAAAAGAACCTAATTTCCAGATTAAAAGGTGAGCATTTTCTGAAAATACAGCTTCCTTCCCTCCCCACCAACCCTAAGACATTCTTTGTGAAATGTCTGATGTAAGACACATCCAAACTAGCATCTCAGTTTTGAAACTTTTTATTGTTTTCATGCCAATCAATTGTAAACCAATCAATTTCTAGGTCTCAATTTCTGTGAAATATTTTGAACAATATAGCTCGAGAAAATACTTTTACTTCTCATATGCTTTTTAAACTGGGGAAGCAACGTGGGCTTATCTCCTGCAGTTTTCTTCCAGTAGAACAGTGGTGCAGCATTACACAGGTGATCCTTTGTACAGAGTTTTATCTAAAAGCACTTTTGGCTGCTGCTTGGTCACTGTGGTCACTAAGTTGCATTCTTAATGGAAGTGAGAAAGATCTAGGTGCAATAGTCTAAAATCATGACCTGGCTAAAAAGAGTGAATTGTTGGTAGGGGTCATCATGCCTGTTTCTCTATTAGAGAGGAAGAGTGTCCACCTTCCACTGTCACCATGGAATGAGTAGCATAGCCACATACTGCTAAATAAGCAGGAGCTGTAAAAGAATGGAAAGATTATTTCTACTTAATGCTGCCTAAAGCACAGTAAAATGCCTTGTCCTTGTGGCACTCCATTAAGAATGACCCTACAGATTGATGTAATGTCATCATTGCTACTGCAATGAACTCAGACTTCTTCCCTACGTGTATTATGTGACTATACAATCAATGAACACCCATTACACAGTAATAAGGATTCTGGACTCTTGTCCAAAGATACACATGGATATTTTTTGCTATATGTTGTGTGTGGTTTGCAAGTGGTACAGCTCAGTATATAAGTACATATCTAGGTATTGGTCTGTACTTGAGTTTAAACAAGAGCAACAAAGAAATAGGAATGCAAGCATTAAACTGTTAAAGCAAAATACAGAATACAAAATAGTCTATTTACAAAAGCAAATTTCAACATGTGGAATTTTAACATTGTGAATCATTACCTAGTGATCAGCAGTGACCTGTTACTAAAGCTAAAATTAGAAAGCACACCTGCCTGATAGTGTACTGAGCAGAGCTGTTATTATTCTGTGTTCAGCTGGGATCCACAGTAAATGGAATAAAATGCTTTCTCAATGTTGTTTAAAATTGCACTCTTATGAAATATATGTTCCCTTTGGAATTTGTTTTTTAGGACTTTTAATTAACTAGCCTTCCTTATTCAGTTGATATATTGTGTATACAGTATCACAAGGTTGGAAAAGACTTCTGAGTCCAACCTATGACTAAACATTAGCACCCACTCATCATTTAAACCATGGCACTAAGCGCCTCATCCAATCTGTTTTTAAACACCTCCAAGGACGATGACTCCACCACCTCCCTGGGGAGCGCATTCCAATGGCCAATCACCCTTTCAGTGAAAATTTTTTTCCTAATATCAATTCTAAACCTCCCCTAATATAAAAGGCTCAGATTAAGAAAAAAAGTAACTTGTGGTGCTCTAGAACATGACACCATCAGCAAAGGGGCTGTATGTATCTCTTCTTGGGAAGGCTTCATTATTTGTTTTTCCTGAAGTTTTACTCTACAAAGCCATACTGTCCCCTGTGCCAATTCTCCACGGTGAAGAGAAGGCAAAATTATTCACAAGTATCTCTGCATATTTTTATAGGTAAATAGGCACTCATAGTCTGTTTCGGTAAGATATTAAAAATTGTCTGATACTAAGACTGATGGTTGTTAATGACAGCATAAGAAAGCTGCATCATAGAAAATTAAAATGCTGTTAATTTCTGTATGCATTTAAGATTAATAAACTGCTAATTATGATATGCAAATTAGGGCTTTATGAATTCCATCACAAACATTCACAAGTACCGTATACATAAATCACATTCAGTTAAAGTATTTATGTTATGTAATTGGGTAACAGATTGATGAGCCAGTCCAATTAGGTCTAATTTACATGTGTATGGAATTTTGTAATATACTGTTATGAACCTAATATGCACATAAGAAGAAACTAATTATAGTATGTATTTGCTTTAGTAAGATGAAAGAATATTGAAGTTGATCTTAAAAACTACTGCTACTAACTTGAGGTAGATGTAATACGAGAAGAATGTAGAAATGTTGTTATTCTCATGAAATAATATGATTTAAGAGATGTATCTTAGAACTTTTATAGTATTGTGTTGTACAGGTTTTTAGATTTCTGAATTCTGGTGGTTAAATCCATCAGTAACCAACAATGCCAAAAGGAAATCTAGTCCTATAAAGAGGAGAGCAAGATGACAAAAAAAGGTAGAAGCGAAATGAAGTCCATCATTCAGCTGCCACCGATGGCAGAAACCATGTCGCCACTGACAGGCAAGATATGAGGGAGGAAAAGGGAGAGAAGAGTGAGTTCCTACAAGCAATCACAGTGTCTTTCAGTTGCTTTGGGAATTCCAAGCTTGGATTTTCTTTTAATAAAGATGTTCTGTTTCAAAGGTTTCCCTAAGTCTTTTTACTAAGTAAGGCCTGGTAGGGAAGTGTACAGCTAAAGCGTTTATAGAGTTACTTGGACAAAGTCATTATATGGAAGGAGAAAAAACTTCTAGTGTAAGTAATCTCATTCTGTGAGGCAGTTAGCAGTTGTAGACAAATCCTCATTTTATTTTTTCCATCAACACGGTAGTTTATATTCTTATAAATGTAATGGATAGAACTTTTAAAACATATATTACTCTTAACACCTTTGAATTAGAGCTTTCCCTTTTCAGAGTGCAAGCATTTCTGACTTTGTTTCAGGGTATTTGTTTGTGGGTTACATTACGTATTTCATTTGGTGTGAGAAATTAGCCTTTGGCAACTGCATTAACACACAATGTGACCCATATTTTTTAACCTCTGCATTGAGAGAATTAAACGTTTACTATCTTTACTTAATATACCATGTAAAGGTTGAACTGCAAGGCCTGTTGATGGTAGTTACAAAGGATAATACCAGGGAGGACACATTTTCAGTCATCTCCTGTCACAAAGTTTACAGCAAGCACCTTCTGAGGATACATTGATTTGTGAGCAGTTGCATGTAAGCAGAAAAGCTGGAAGATTACATGCAATTTCTTCTTATTTTTTACTTTCATATTATGAGTGTTTTCACTCTTAAGCTGAGTGCAAAAACAACCTCGTGGCTATCGCTGACTCAAATTCATGCAGAAATCCTCCCTGCATCCAGATAAAGTGAGCTATGTATTTGGCCTTTTATAAGCAACGTTACTTCAGAGCTACAATGTAATGGGCTTCTCCCATAAAAGTTCATAAATAAAGAACCCAGGACTCTGTTAAAGACTTCCTGACTGCGAAAGGCAATAGTTTAGTTTTTGCTAGTACCTGCTATTTCTGCCTTACGAATAATGCAATAGCACAGCAATATTTAAAAGGAATGGAGTTCCACACTGTTTAATTCAAAGGTTAGTCCTTTCTGAACTGCAAATTTGAGAAGTCAAAGGAGGAAGTAAAATGCAAAATAAACTGGATAAAGTTTTTAAAACCATTTGTAAATTGGAATATTTTTTCACATTTAAAATGTATCAGGTTAAATTCTTCTGCCTCTGACTCATTGAAATTATTTTGTGTAAGCTTTAAAAATATTTTAGAACTCTAGGCAACATATGTAAACTAAAATATTTTCAATGTCTTAAAACATTCTGATACCTGTTAGAAAGATTTATATGAAAACATACCTGACTATTTTGCTTATATATCTAAGGTGTTTGCTCTTTGGTCTCTAAATGTAAAATTACTGACAGAATAATAAGGTCATTCTGTTATTTCACAAGACCAACCACTTTAGAGAATACAACAGGAGCAATTTATCAACAAATTAGCTCTTTTCTGAAAGACTAACCAAGGTGGCTATCTTCTACTTGAAATGAAATTGGTGCAGCTATTAACCCCTGGTGACGCTTATTTCAGTGAGTGTGATACAGACACATGTGATACTTACCCTGTCATTGGAGAGTTTGTTCTTCGTCCATTAAAAGGCTGAACTCATTTAGGTCTTTCTACAAATGATGATGGGAAAGATGTTTTCTACACAATATATTAAATATGTATTGCTTCTGTTAAAAAGAAAAGATCTTTAAAAATATCTTTAAAAGATGTTTTCTACACAATATATTAAATATGTATTGCTTCTGTTAAAAAGAAAAGATCTTTAAAATATATCTCAGTTTTAGCATGTTCACTAAAGCCAATATTTTACCCTGAAAGTGAGGGTAAATTACAACTATTGTGCCAGTTCAGCTGATTGGTAAATGGATGCCAATGAGTTAAAATATTTCTAACGTAAAAGAACAGTAACATTTGGTTTTCTGTTAGTACCTATAGTTGGTCTGCGTAGCCATGTGATAGTTTATCTGTCTCTCAAATCAAAGTCTTAGCTGAGTGTTTACATTACTTCTGTATTTTCAAAGAAAGGCACATTACTTGGTTCACAGGATTGAGATGAAGTGAAAGAGTAAGGGTGCTAATGTCTTTGATATAACCAGTAAATATCAGCTTCTGCAGTTGTAATTTCAGCTATCTATACCCTATAAACAGATGTGTTCTTTGAAGATCTAGTAGGAAATACCTTGAGTCTACTTATATGTTTTAATATGAAGTTCTGAATTCAACAAATCAAAATTCTTACATGGAGTCTGTTTTCCTGGCGGAACAAGGACAGCAGTTTTAAATGAGGTAGTTGCAAGTCTTTGGGTTTCCATTAGAGTTCCTGTTCATGTAGGCTGTTTAAGGAAATCTTGTAGCTCTTCAGCTTAGAGTAGGATCAAGTTGAAGCTGGGCAGTGTTGACAATGTTTTAAAACACAAACAGACCATTCTGAAAAGCCAGGAGATAAAAACATTGTCCTGTGCTGTCTATATTGTACTCTAATTTTCATGTTGGCTGGTTACCCTTGGCAAATTAGTTAATGCAGCACTCTTTGCATTGCATCTAACTGGGGCGGGGGAAGGTGTTCTGTGAGTAAAGTCAGTTCAGTGATTAGAATATGTGAAGAAATTGACCCATTGACATTGAGGATTTGTAACTGAGCAAAGACATAATCCCACAGTCATCCTACCCTTCTTACAACATGTAGGAGTTCCAACACAAAAGAAACCTACATTAGCTGTTATGATTGAAATGTTTATGATGTATACAGTTATCTGCCAAGGAGTTGGTAGTATTTTCAGAAATAAACTGATTAATTTTTCTCCTAGAGAAACCATTTATTGCAAGCAATTCTGAATTTAGAAACATAAAAGAGAAGTGAGAGGAACTGGAAACTGAAAAAGATGATCCAGTTGCTGCCATAATTGTACAGACTTGGAGTCTGAACTACTATGGTAACATGAAAACAGCAAAGAATATTATCTGTACTATTTTATGTGTTTTTTTTTTCTTCCATGCAATTTTACTTGATACTTTTCAGAGCTCCTGTTAGCATTTAATATTTGTTTAGCAGGAATAGCATATCTGCACACTTATTTTGTGCATCACCTTCAGAACAGCTCCCTATAACATGCTGATTCCAGAGTGCTGGGTGTTGTATCTTGGCACACGTGATTACTGGGTGAAGTACAGAAGAAAGATGAAACACTATCCAGCACATTCCTGGGAGGAATTTGAAAGTAGGAGAACACTGTTCTAGGAATTTTTCTCCTTTCATTTCTTCTATAAGAATAGTTCTTCTGTTACTAATAACTTTGAGATGTATTTTTAGACATGTGAATTTCAAGTTCAGTTTTTGGTTGCTGTTTCTTTGTTTTAGGATAACAGAGTTAATTTTCACTAAATTTTGTGTGTGTTGTAGAAATTTCTCTTGGCCCTTGTTTTTCCCTCATGTTAATAGTCTTTTAAGACAGTTATAGAACCTATGTCAAATGTCCAACACATGAAGCAAGATAACCATGCTAGATCAGTAATAAAGATACACTGAGTTACAGTTATTTTATAAAATTATATATGCAACATCAGCCTTATTATCAGTGGATAGGGTAGGAGAGATGAATGAAAGAATAGATGTGTTGGCTAACACACTCAACGAGTGCTTGTGATTCTCAAGTACCATGATGATTATTTCTCACACAGTTACAGTTTCAACTTCTAACATTTTCATGTTAATCTTGTTTGTTCACCAAGTCTCATTCTCCCTCCTGGAGTTCTCTGTTTTGTTTACCACACCCTCACCCTTTTCTGTTGACCTTGTTAACATTTCACTGTCAACTTCTCTGTCCTGTCCCTTTATTTCCTTGCCAGCCATATCGCTTCAGCCCCTTTTACATTGCTATGTAGTTCATGTTGAATCTGCTTTGATAGCACCTAGTTCCCTGCCTAAATTCCCTGGTAGCATGCATGGGCAGACCCAATCTCCGTTCTCTCCAACTCCATCTACACACTTTTTGAATCTTCCTCAGATCTTTCCACTTCTTACAAGAAGTAATAGGTACCTTCACTAGTTGTTGATGCTGTTAGATATATTTGTACTGAATCAAGCAGAGGAATACAGTTATCCAGGTGATATGTACAAAGAATACCATTCATTTATTAACTGTATAGCAACATATAAATTAATATTTTTCAGTATATTGCTGTATATACTTTGTTACACTCCAAATCTTGTTAGGAGAGGTAAAGGAAACATAACTGATATATAAACCCAGGGCTTTGTTGTCAGTATAGTTGAAATCTTAACAGTCTAAAAAGAGCATTATTAATAGTCCCGATCTAATTAGTAAAGACAAGGAAAATAAAGGGTTCTGTCACAGAAAACAATCTCAATGATATTAATGCTGCTAATATTACAATTAAACTATTAAAATTGTTATACATACATTTTTTTTTTGTTATTGCACACATCTGGTTGTGCTTACTTTTCTCAGCTCCCCAGTATGTATTTCTTTAACTGACCTCTGGTTTATAGGCCTAGTGTCTCCAGGGGCAGCCTGCACCCTGATTCTTGTTATACTGTACTCCTGTACCCTGCAGCCCGTGTCCCTACCTTTCAAGGTGCCTCTGCACTGTGCAGTGGTTGTACATACTTAATTCCACACAGAATATCTACTTCTTCATACTACTTGTAAAAAACTAGGACTATAGCTTATGAAGATAAGCAAAAGTAAAGTAATTTAGGTATACACACCTCATCATCATCAAAAAAAAAAAAAAAAGGTATTACAGCAAAACCAAGTAGAAATAGAGGTTCAGTCAGGTCAATACAAGTTCATACAAAGTCTGACAAGCCTTGGTTCTGAGGCCATGCAAACTCAGGACAAGTTTATAAAAGGGGCCACAATCTGAGTTTTAACAAAGGGATTGGTTTAAGCTTCAGTGAAATTGTTTAGATTAGAAATTGAGAGAAAGCAATTTTTCCTTTACTGACTTCCTTAAGGGTTTGTTGGATGATATCAGAAAAAAATATGCCCTTCACAAATTTCTTACAAAACCTTTGTTTTATCAGTCACTGCACTGTAATTTATTTTACAGTGTGAAAACCAATGTCTATCAGGAAAGATGTCTAAAACACTATCAATTAAGTGATTTTCATAATTTTTCAACTTTGGGGACAAATATCGCTCTGTCTAAGGTGGTCTTTCATATAAGTGCTGTGACAGAGCTCAAACATTTGCATTTGTATCCAGAGAACAACAACAAGATCCTAAGGAAACTGTCTGTGCTTACTTTACATATGAGTCAGATTTACTCTCTCTGTACAAGAGTAATTAAGTATTCTGTTTTATTTTGTATTTTGTTCTTTTCTTACATCTCTGTAAGGTCATGTGCAATGCAAAACATCCTGAGAGTGCTTGCAGTCAAACAGCACAATATGTGTAACTTTCGGTCTTCATGGTGCTTTCGGTGCCTTCTGCATGGTCCTGCATTAGGCATGTAGCATTCTCAGTAACAGCAGAACTACTTCTAGTGTGAATTGTTTTTAGTTTGTGTTACTCCGTTCATGGATTTAATCCAAGACTGCTAGATATAGGCTTGGAAATTATTACTGTAAAATAGTATAGTGGCACCTTTTTTTTTTTTTTTTGAAGAGCCAAATTGATAGGCTAATTCTCATTTTAAAATAAATTTTTGTCAGTTTGGTACATTAGACATGGAAAGAATTTTCCACCACGGAGACAGTGAATTATGTATTTCAAGATCATTCAGTTCAGTTATTAAAAAGATGATTTTTTTTTCTGAACCAAGACCCAATGTTCAAAAAGAAAAAGCTCTGAACACATATCCCCTAGTGAGTGATGCAGTTGTGTTTTCCGCTCACATTCTTGTCTTTGCAACACAGGAGAGGGTTTTTTAGCTGTATTTTGAACACTTTATTAAATCCAGCCTCCATAAATGATTTTTGAGATTTTCATATCATGAGAATAAAAATACTTACTTTTCCCATTGAATTGTCTTTTGGAGTGGGGGGTGGGGGAGGGTGTTTAAGTCATTCTTACTGTGCGTTTCAGTAAATAGTATTATTGAGATTTACTCCATACAGCTTCAGAATATTGGCTAGTCTGATCTGGATCACTGATGTCAATCTACAAAGCAGTAGTTCTTGAAATTCATGAAGGTCCAGGTTCAAATTTGCATAGTGACTTTTGTTTTTAATTACAACCATTTCCTGATCATACATCTCTTGTATTACTCATATATCTTTTCTAGCTATTTCTTTTCTAATTACAACACTCCAGGATTTTATCAATTCATGTTAGTGTTACAATAATTACCTAACACAATAGGGGTCCTTTACTGGAGATTCTAAGTGCTACATAATGCAAATAATAAATAATGGTATCAGAAGTCTGGGAGACTTGTGATATATTCCAGTGAGAAGGTCCTATTGACTAAAGCGCATTTACTAAGTCTACCTTAAGCCTTAGTACAATGTATTCCACTGTGGCCCAAAAAAAACCTCAGCTTTTTCAGTGAAGTATTAATTATTTGTAATTAACTGATGTAGCAAATACTTTCTTAACTTTCTATTTATTCAGAAAGGTACGTTTTGTTTTCTCTGTGGAAAACATAAAAGCCTTTCTCTCCCTACTCTTACTTATATTAGGGACAAGTTAGCAAAACAGTTATTCAGACTGATGCTTCTCTGTAATAAGAATTTCCTTTGTTATGTTCATATTGGAGATGCTTTTACAGTTTGAGAAGTGTGAAGTTGATTGTATTTTCTTCATTGAACAAAAGTGTAAAGACTAATATGAGATCAGAGGCCAAAAAGTTGTTATCTAATAGCACTGCAGCAAATTGCTAAACATTAATGATTCATGAAGACCTTGAGCCATTCGAGTAAATGATATTAAAGACAACTGCTGTGTGAAGCAAGCTCAGGAGTGGCAAATTCTATTTATGATGTCATGCAATGTGGATATATGAATAAACCAGCAGTGACAGTCAATTTCTTTTCTCAAAAATAGATTACATGAGAGCTTGATCTTAAGGTCTGAACTTACATAAAGAGGAAAAAAAGTAATACACCGTTAAAATAAAAAATAACTTTTGTTTTCTTTGAATATTGTGAAACATTAAAGCTTGTTAATTGATTTTAGAAGAAAAAGAAAACGAGATGTAATATGTGATTAACATACACTGACTTCACCTCACTGAAGTGTTTACTTATGAGTCCAGCATAGCTGTCATAGACAAAATTAGTCTATTCGTCTTGCTTTAGTCTCTGAAGGACTGCTGCCAACATCAGGGAGGTACTGTGTGCATTTATATTAGTATGTATGTGTACCGTCAAAGAAGTCTGCATTTCAGGATTGAGGAGAGCAGAATGGATAGGTTATTATCCTCATGGTGAATTGTCATTTCTGATTGTAACATAGCCCTATAATCCTATATAAAACAGATGCATATTTTATAATAGCAAGAAACTGCATTACCCTCTTATATAGCAGTGTGAGTTTGGTTCTGCCTCCCATGACACAGTTTCCATTGAATTTATGCTACTGAGAACAGGGTTAGGTCTTTTATTAGGAAAGCAGATGCTTTGAGCTCATGTGAGATCAGTGATCCAAATAAAATACGACTTCGAATGATCCGTCTCTGAGCTTATGGTTCAAACAACAGAAGTATTTACTCAAAGTTTTCATAGAATAGGTTGACTTGTTGTATGATGGTTTAAATGTATGATGATCTTAAAAAAAGGAAGGACCCTTCCTTTCCTTGTAAATTTGTTGCCATGTGCTGCTGCTCAGAAGATTGTCACAAGTTTCTTCCCACAGTCCTTCAAGAAACAGTGTTCTAGACATAGACAAAGTTAGTCTCAAATTGCAGTATTTTCAATAAGATTTTGAAAGCGAGAGGAGATCCCTGACAAAAATAGCTATAGTAATAAGTATAACTCTAAGTAGATCTGTGGTCTCATCTTTTGTACAAATCTCATTAGCCTACCATGATCCTAGCCTTGTTTTATTTACATATTATTGCTTAATGTTTTCTTGTTACCTTCATGCAGGTTTTCCAGTACTTCTTAAAAATACTTTGAGCCTTGACTGCATATGGTGTTCTTATTTTGTAGCTAGCAAAATACATTATGGCAGCTATGAGAAAAGTTTGGAAACTCAGAAAGAGCAGAGTGCAATATGGAAGTAGATATTTTCACTGTCTGTGTTTCTCAGTAGTTAGATTTTATAAATTTAAAAATACTGCACCAAAATAGGGCAAAGTGTTTCTAAAAGCACTTTTATTAACCAGTTTGTCTGATGCCGGTGGCAAGTCAAATTAATGGTAGTTCTGTCACAGACTTCATGAGAAACCATTCAATTTATCACATACCTCCAGCCATGTAGAAATTACTTATGAAAATACCACCTCTATCCATGTTATTTAAAATTTGAGGGTTTAGGTCAGGAACTGTTTCACTTTCTGTGAAACTTCACTCAATACTTGTGACACTGATTTTACCTTGGACTGAGAGGACTTATTACATTAATAAATAATAGCAGTGTCATCTTCCTAAGATTGATGCAATGTGAGAGTAGACAAATAGAATGGAGAGTGGAGGGATTTAGGGCAGGATGTTGGGAATGATTATGCCTTTATTATAATTTTTATGTACAGTTAGACTTTTGAAAAAATGATTTGCAAATGGTGCATTGTATAGAAATGATAAATTAATTTCAGTGATTCATAGATACGTTCACATTCATAGATCTGATTGCCTACAAGTCTTCAAAGACATATTTGTAAAACAGATGTGCTTATAATGAGAAGTACCATAAGATTCAGTATGTGCTAACAAATGTTCTCATAAAAACTAGCAGTGTTTGTTAGGCTGGTGTTCAGAATGTGTGCACCTTAATCAGGAATACAAATTCAGCAATATGTTGTATATGAAGATATTGCACAATATATTCAGTACTAGACTGAGAGAGAAAAAAAATCATGCACAAGCCACTTTTTTTTTTCATATCAAATGTTCAGTGAATTTTTAAGGTAATTAATGTATTTACAGCAATAAATTCCACACAATTTTGTCACCACAAAACCCAATAAGTACTCAATATATGGTTACTCAATATAATATAGTTACTCAGTATAAATAATTAGGCCAACTGATATATTTTGTGAATAAGCCGAGGGCAGAGAAGTGGTAATGCCACATTGCTATTAATGTTGAAGTATACCAATTAAGCCTAATTCTTAGGTACTGACAGGGGAATATTAGGCAACAAAAAGATCCCCCAAAGTAATAATTTAAAAGCAAAATGGCTTAATTTTAGTTGATAGATTTTTCTTTATTTTGAAGGATTATTTCTTCTAACTAGTTATTCTAACAGAAGGAATTCATCTTGGAAAGGATATGGATGATACTGGAGGGTTTCTTACAAATAAATGCAATACTCCTTTGGGGGCAAATGTGTGTGGGTGGGGCACACAATCAAACAACCAAGACATTACATGGACAAGTAAAGGATGTGAAGATGTGAGGTAAGAAAGAGCATGGTGGCAGTACACAGAGAATATGGAAACAAAAAAGCAGGAAGTTGTGCACAATGTTTGTGTAGGGTACACAACTGAGTAAGTCCACTGAAAATACTTATTAGATATGCTGCTTGCTACTTTTTGAAACTGAACCCCATCATGGAAAGTAGGAAGTTTTAATGAAGAGAACAGTGATGACAAAGTACAGTCTCAGATTTAGGCATTCTAAGGAAACCTGTCTTCAGTGTTTTTCATGGTGTTGTTGCATGAATCAGAAAATTATTTTAAGCTGTCTGCTTCAGTAGAATTTCTGCACTGAAATACGTTTGCTAAGTACCAGCCCCAAGATATTTTCCTTGTCAGTTATGTAGAGATATTTGTGCTTATTTAGCTTTTGCTTTGCACTTTCTTATTTTATATATGGACACTAGCATTTATTTCAACTGACTAAACCTAAAATGTTCTGTGCATTTGTTCAGGAAAATAATACATAGCATCTTCAAGATTAGCTGCCTCTGCTCAAAGTATGCATTGAAAGACATGCTGCAGGATTCCTTTCACACTGGATCAACAGGTCATTCAAGGGTACTGAGGGACAGAAGGAGGTTTGTGTGTTCTTAAAGACATGTTCATGTCATCAGAGACGTTTTAATTAAGACTGCTCATCTTCCCTGTTCCTACTTCCTACATTTTAATTGAGGCATCCCCATTCTTGATGCTTCCATTGTCTGTGCACAGCTGAGGTTCTTCACCTTCCATGTTTGTAACATATACTTATAATTTTTTATTTGCTTGCTTCCATTTTTGTTTATATGGCTGCACTTCAGTCCATTAATGGCTCCTTTTTTCCTGTTTCCAGATATACTCTCTCCCTTTACTTGCCTTTTAATCCTGTGTAATGGGCCTGGCATGAAAACATAGGATGTTTTACCGATTTTCATCCATTGCATGGCATTCTTACTTTTTACAAAGACTCAAACATGTTAGCAAAATTTGGTATTTTTCATTTGGATTCATATTCAACCATTGCCTTATTCAAAAGATCTCCTTAGACAAAATATATGGACTTTTAACTAATTGCTTTTAATTTAAGAAGAGCTGAATGAGTCTCCCAAGGAAAGTATCTTCATCATCATCAAGTGGTTACTTAACTGCAGAAAATGCTAAATAGGAAACAAGTTGAAAAATTTTGGTTGGTTGGTTGGTTGTGTTTTTATTTTTAATTTACAATTAAATGCATGCACCCAAAGAGGGAATTTTGAAATATGCGAGTTTATTCGTCAGTATGTTCTGGACTTGCTCCCTTAAGGCACTTAGAATTTTGCCCAAATTTTAGAAACTGTGTCAGTTTAGGTTTATTCTTGATCATGGGAGAAATTCCACAATGTCTGAAACTTGCTGGTTTTGTTTCTTTTATTTGTATTTGCCCCAGTTGGAAGAATAACCTGAAAATTCCTCTGTGTTCTTCCATCTGCTTTTTATTGATATAAAAGGAAGATCAATTTGGGCCCAGCATTTGCATACTGCTGCAAATCCGCCACCCTTGCATATCCTTCACCCTTCTTGGGTGACAGCAGCCATCCACATGGGTGCATTTGATAAAAACTTCTATCAAGATCCCATTTAAATGGTGTCAGTTGGCACAGTACAGAACCTGAAGATTTAAAGCGCTAGATGAAAATGTAATAGTAGTAAAATATTTGTAATATGTGATTTCTAAATATTCAATTCATAAAGAATTTTATTTAGCCAGAGGTTGAAAAGTATTTGATAGCCAGCTAGGCTCTGGAGGGCAGCATGACTGTCTTAAGTATCCAAATTACTAGCAGACCCAATTTTATTATTTCACTTGTTTCCAGGCTCTTTTAATCACAGAAAGTCCTCTGAAAGTGGAATATTGTGAGCTTTCTATTGAGAGGTGTCTACAGTTTTAAAGCATTAGCCAAATCTAAAAAGAAACTACTATTAAAATTCCAAAAGTGTATTACTGGATGTGTGAGAGGTATTATCTATCAACAACACAGTATATTTATCAGTTTATTTTAAATATGCATGCTTACCCACAGTGCTGTAATATTGGAATGTAATCTTGCTGACAGTGTTGAAATACAGAAGTGATAATATGAAGAAGGAAGTTACCAAGCGAAAAATAAATGAACAAGTCAAAGGACATAATTAATTAAATTAATTAAGGGGTAGTCACAAATCTATTTAAGCAACAGTCACAGTGATTGTGTACATTTCTACAGTATATGATATAACAGAATTTCAAAAGGGTTGTGTTTGGAAGAGATCTCTGGAGTTCAGCTGATCCAAGCATCTGCTCAAGGAGGGCCACATAGAGCTGGTTGCCCAGGACCATGTCCAGACGGCTTGAGTTTCTCTGTGGCCAACCTGTGCCACTGCTCAGTCATCTTCACAGTGTAAAAATGTTTCCTAATGTCCAGAGAAAGCCTATTTTTTTCACTTTGTGCCCCTTGCCTCTGGTCCTGTCACCAGGCATAACTGAAGAGAACCTGTCTCTCTCTTCTTTATACCTTCCCTTCAGGTACTTAAGAATCTTCAAGTATATCTGGAAACTTTTGCTACACTGTGGTGGATATTTTTTGTGTAATAACATTGGATTCCTTAGAGGCAGCCAGTATAAACTCACTATGAATGGAAAGAGGACAGTTTTCATGCTCCAGAATAAACAGAGGTGAAGTGTGAACACACAGCTCAAACCTCAGCCAATCAGATACATGGATAATCACTCTTTCTGAAAGTCATATCCTTCTATTTAAGTGTAAACAATTTATGTACCTCTTTGTGAGTATTTGAATATATCTGTGCTTTGAAAGTAATAAACAGTGATGAACTAAAATAAAAATTCACTGAAAAAATATTAGTGCATCTTATGCATCATGAAAATTAATGGAAGACCTGCTGTAAGTATTAATATGGCGAAGCCAAAAAAAATACAAAAATGCTGCCTTATTCAATAATGGTTTCAACTAAATGAGAAAATATTTGGCTGAATATGAAACCTAAAAATACATGAAAGTGTGAAATAATAAGCCACATTCTCATTATAAATCTATTGTAAAATTCTACGTCAAGAATAGCCAAGGAAATGTGGGACCTTCATTTCCACCTTTCTTCACAGAGTATCGTGAAATCCTGGACAAACCAATCTTGTGTCATTTAACACAAGAAAGTAAAAGGAGAATCTAAAAAACTAGCTCAATTAGATTTTTGAGGACCTAAGTCTGAAATGGTAATGGTATTCTAAGACCCTGAGTTAGATGTGGTGGGATAATGGATACAACCTTGAAAGGCAGTGTAATAGATCAAGAAATACATATTGCAGAACACCACAAATGCACCTTCCATAACATTAGTTGTGAGAAAATGGAGTCAAAAATTTTGCTGTTTAGTTTGCTTTGCTATTTGTATTCAAATTCCATAAGCTTCTGTATTTGGTTTACGTGGCAAGGTTTTGTTGTTGTTTTTTTCTGGGGGTGGAGGGGAGGCAGAGCTGCAGGGCAGGCTGCTGTGAGAAGACACCAGAAGTTGCCGTCATGTTGCACAGAGCCATGATGTTGAAATTACAGCCTGCACATTAAGAAAATCACAAAGTACATATAGGTGAGTGGGTTTTTTTAGAGTGTTAGGCTCCCCTCTGTCAGCTTCTCTTTAGTACCAGGTTAGATGAGAAGCGGCTTAGGTCTACAAGCTTTGAGCCAGCACAACCAAGCTTACTTTGGGAAATATAGCCTGTAGGAGAAGTCAGAGCAAGCCAGTCTAATATCACGAAACAGGCAGTTCTTAAAGGTCAGGTGGACTTCTGACTCTGATCAACGCCATCCTGAGGCTTTATTCATTGTTTTTCTGTTCACATGAGAAAGCTCCACGGCAGAATCCAGGGTCTTTCTCGTATTACTCATCTGTCCACTGGACATTGGAAATACAGCAAGGACTTCCATACTTCAAAGTATGGATGCAATGTCCATATTTTAACTTTAAGAAAAATGGCATTTTGGTGTTCCTTTTTTAACAACTTTTTGTTTGGCCTCAAAATATATGTTTCTTGCAGTATCAGTTCCTCTCAAGCTTCATCAAAAGTGCTTTGACTTGGTATTCTGGGCAATCACTGAATTCCTAAAACTGGCAGCTTCTATGTATGTCCACTATTGATGCAGGATTTTATTTTTTAAGTAGCAAGTATTTACAGATTAGCTATATCACAGGTCCCTAAAGTTCTGAAATGTATCAAAATGATATTGCTGGAGGTTTTTAATTTACTTACACCAAAGCTAAACACAATCCCAAAGCAAGTGTTTCCATTATAGGATCAATCTCCTAAAAGAGAGATTTTTTATCATTTTATGACAGTTTACAGTTCTTGCAATCTTATATTACAAAGTAAACTGCTGATCACAGTGATATATTTTACAACATTGGACAGCGTTCTACTAAGGGCTCTAGTGAGACCGCACCACAGATGCCAGCAAACCCCAACCAGCTGATGTTGACTTGTGAAGTGGAATATTAGTACTAAAGCAATCAATGGAATTATTTCCACTGATCTGATTTGGATCGCAATTTCACTTTGGGTTTCTTTTTCTTGGGGACTTCCTGTATTTCTAGAGTTAAAGATCAAATGTCACAGACTGCAATACCAGCTGTGCTTTAACCTTTGCTACAATTTCTTTCCAAGAGAATCAGTCCATCTTAAAATATCTATGAGATTTATAGAAGCAAGATAATTATTTTCTCTGACATGGCTCATCCTTAGTCATTGCTAAAGAAGTGGAGTCATGCTATGCCAATAATGTCATTACTGCAAAGGCTCACTTGCTTGATACAGGGCTGGTGTTGTGAAAGTAGTTTTAAACCAAAACTCAGTTATTCTTTGCCACTCTTGTTTGCTAGTCAAGAAGAGTCCTATATTCTTCATACATCAAAAGTGGAATGCAAAAAATGAATAGGGCAGACAAGGCTGCCTGAGTACTTGTGAATTGGAACACTGACAGTTATTCGCTTTGCTACTTAAATATGGCAAAAAACAATTGTAAATAATAGTCACAGTCTGAATTTAGTCTAAAATAGATCCCTTAGTATAGAAAAATTACCCCTTCAGTTTGTTATTCCCAAAAGCTGAGTTTGAAGGGCATGTGAGAACAGAATTCAGATATAAAGCAAGGTAAGTTTGAAGCCAGTAGCTAAGACAAGGTGGTCAAAAGAATATCTTCCAAGAAAGGCGATGAAAAAACACTCTTTCCCTAGGTTTCCCAGCTTCAGTGGGAGCTAGACATCTAACAAGAGTATTTTTGTTTGTTTGTTTTCTCTTAGTAAATAAGAGGAAATACCTCATACTTGGTTACAGCCATCAACAGTGAAATCTGTTTTTGTGCTTCTCCTCTTTGCATGCTTAGTTTGGAGTGTGAACTGAAGATGAGATCTCCTGTATTACAGAACTGTGTTCCAGCCATTAGTACTTGCTGGAGATTGCTTGACTGACTGTAAATAACACACATTGAAGGACCTTGTATCTGCTTCTGGAACCTCATTCATTTCAGAAAGTCTCCACCATTTGTCATTTGAGGGAAGTGTTTTAGAGAGCATATGATATTTCAGTTGATATGGACACAAAAAACCTGACTAGAATTTTTTCAGGATTTGAGTGTGGAGGCTTTGAATAGTTTCATGGTTTCAATAACTGGGATATCTTGGAGGAGCTTTTAATCCTAGTTTTAAGCAATTTGGAGGAGACTCATATGCTGAGCCACAAGTTATATCTTTGGGCTTAGTGGCCCTTGATGGACTTTTATTCTGTCAATTTGTACTACGTGCTTTTTGAACCTGTCACAACTTTTGGAATACAAAACAACTTGTGGCAGTAAGCAACATGATTTCATGTTTTACCATATAGGAAAATTAATCTTTCTATATATCTGTTTACTGAACCTGCTGTCTTATACAGTAGCTCTTCTATCATAAGAAGCAGGATGTTATTTTAATAATTTAATGCTACTTAATTAGTCCTTTTCACTACTCATGACTTTTGTATACCTTCATTTTATCTGCTCTCACCGAATTTCAAGGCTGAAGATCCATAGACTAAGTAGGCACTTGCCTCCAGGAAATTGTTCTGAGCTTTTGATCATCCTGTCACTGTCCAATACCGCTGCAGTTTCACCATCTTCTTCTGAGCCATTGGGGCTGGATGAGGTTCAGGGCAAAACTTGATATGTTACTGATATGAGTGCCCTATTTATTTATGTACTGAGAAAAGGGAATTTCCTGTCATCTGTTTTTTC
This sequence comes from Tapera naevia, assembly GCA_033556795.1. Lineage (NCBI taxonomy): Eukaryota > Metazoa > Chordata > Aves > Cuculiformes > Neomorphidae > Tapera > Tapera naevia. The sequence continues at coordinate 737,153 of JAUMJJ010000033.1, read as the reverse complement.
GCTGATATTTTCATAGGATTGTCAACCGTTTCAAAGGTCTTTGGGGCTTTTTTTTTGCTACAGGGAGGCATGGAATAAGGTGTACTGCCTTTACCTCTGGGTACTGTTCAGTTTGGAGCAAAATGTAGTAGTTTCTTTCTAAAACTTCATTTAAGAAGGAAGATAGACCACTTGCAAATTTCAGCAGGGTTTTTAGCTGCAGCAGTATTTTCAAATGCGAAGCATCTTTATGAATAGGCTTTATTAGTAATATCTTTTGGATATACATATACATATACATATACATATACATATACATATACATATACATATACATATACATATACATATACATATACATATACATATACATATACATATACATATACTCTCAGTGCTGAGAGCTGAGTTGTAGCCATTTTTGTTATTGCAGCGAAAAATTGTGCACATTGAGAGTGTTTCAGTTTTGAACTCTGTTCTGTATTCATCATGTTAGAAGGAAGTACAATCTCTTCATTAGGCTGAGCACTCCTATGTCAGGCGACATATCATGTGTGAAATCAGATCTTAGTTCTCAAAATTGTCTGCACTTGAATCTTCATGAAATTTCACCTTTAAAGTTACATCAACTTTAAGAAAGACCTTATGTGGTGACTTTGGGAAGGTGGTTGGCTGCAAACAAGCCTGGAAGCAAATGCTTTGGAGGCATCAGTACTGAACCAACCACTCTCATGTTTTAGTGGGCATGTCATGTTTCTCTACCAGAAGTTTGTTTTTGCAAACAACACTCTCTAGGGATCACATCTTTTTCATTCCCACACTTCGATATGAAATCAGGCTTATAGCCAAAAATGTGTTATCTTCTTTTGACACTTTGAGGCCTGTTACATTGACAGAAAACCACATACCAGCAGGTGACAGAGAAACTTCAAAATTTAGTGAAATGCAAGTTCAAGTCATCTGTGTTTGTCATTACATTTCCCAGACACTTCAATATCTTTCCTGTGTAATTATTACAACAAAACACATTCCAAAACTTGCTTGTGCTGAGACTTATTCCTTTTACAAACCAGTTCTAACCGGGAAAGATATCACCTTGCTTTATTTCCGTAGTTTCTTTAATTTGTATACTAGCCACAGTCTCCTGAAATTTGCTCATAAAGCCATGCAGTGTTTCATTGCCTTGATACTAGGGGTTTTCCTGAGATAAAGAATTGCAGATTGGATACAGCTAACCAGCTATGTATTTCTTTCCTGGCCATTCCTATCCCCTTTGGAATCTTGTAGGCTTTGTTTTTTATTTGATTGTTTTGAGATTTTTTTTGTTCTCTTTTTTTTGTTTTGTTTTGCAGGGGAGTGGAAAGGAGGGAGTGGGCTTCCTGCCTCAGTGGCTTGCTACTATGGTTTTCTATTTCTTATCGGTTCCTGGCTAACTTAGTCAAACAAAAGAAGGTGTACAGTTTTACTAGACTGCTCAGTGTGGTATGATGAAGGAAAATCTTGTAGTGAAAAAAAAGTTGTAGCTCCAAAATAGGAACACTACAGTAGCATAAAGCACGTGCTTTACTGAAAATCTGCCATTGTTATGTGTTTGCCCATGTCCTGATCCTGCCTGAAATGCTGATCTCCTAAACTGTGGTACAGTGTCCCTTTTTTTTTGTCATACTAATGTAAGGAAGTACAATCTGCTTTTAATGTTTGGATTACGTGGCCTTGTTGCTTCACTACTGTGGCCAGACCAGTTCAGTCCCATTGAGGACCTGACCAAACAGCGCAGATCCATAGCAAGTGCAAGTATCCTGTTACTATGGCACAAGACCTAACTTCTGCACAGCAATGTGTTGTGCAGCTTAATCACAAATATGTTATTTCATGACACTTTACAATGTACACACACATTTTAGACTTATACTAAGTCTACAGTAAGTATGCTATAGTTAAGAGTAGGCATGGCTACGGATATGCCATGTGCCAATTACCCTGTTAAATACCTTCTTGTTAGAAGTTTGCAGTGATTTCTAATTTTTTATTTTTAAATTATCAAATAAATATTTTAGACTATTCTTTTACTTTCACAGAATTTCTGGTACAGAGAAGAAGCACAAATAAACCAAGCTGCTTACTACTGTATTCCAAAAGTGACCCAAAGAATGAAGTCCTCTAGGGGCACAATTTCAATGATACGTCAGGCACCTAGACAGATTACTTGGCACTGAAGCCTTCTGCCAATGTAACAACCCTCAGCTTTGCTAGTTAACTGTCTTGCTTTCAAATCAGGAAGGCTGCTTTGAAAACAGCTTATTCCTAATGACATTTGGGCTGTTCCAGCTGCCAAAGTATGTTAGGAATTGTTTGGATCAAGTGCTAGCTGAAACAATCTAGATGACTGTATCACAGTACCAAGAAATGTTCCTGGGTTATGCTTGAAGTTAGTAGTACAGAAGAATTTTCACTGTATCTCAGCAGTACACAATTTTCTTGCTACTGTCTACTGTGCGATACCTAGAACCTTATGGAAGGCTAGAACAGGTTCAATAGTACTTCATCTATCTTCTGTTTATATGGGAACAAGTCAGGAGCAACTTCATCCCATGAGAAGACTACAAGTGAGACTCTAGATTTTCAATTTTGGTAAATATCCCCGTCCTCTGGAAAGGTGTTTTGTTACCAGATGCCCAATGCCACATCTTTGACTGTCCGTTCTCTTAATTTGTGGACACTAAACTGAGGATAAAATCTTTGAATTTTTTTTTTTTTATTCACATGAGTAGAATTTAATTTTATAAGGAGGTGGAGATTTGGATGTGGTTGGGGAATTAAACAACCCAGAAATTTTGAAGTGAAAATACAATGCACATAGTAAAGAATAAAAATTTATGATTTAAAAACATTTGAAAATCTTCCTGATAACAGGTATTTTCCTTACCCTCTGCAAGCTCTAAAGACTCCAGAATAACTGGGATGAAGCGTTCTTGCTAGAAGTTATTATCACAGCAGAACCAGTTTAATTGCAACAATGTACAATCCCATTCCCATTTCCTCTATAGAAGTGAAAGAGTCAGTCAATCAGCTGGACCAAGTTCAATCTGGGCCTTCTCAACGTGTGATCTGTACAGTTACGGCCTTTAGACAATTGTAGCAGGCAGCCAATTCATCTTGAAATACTGGGTATAAGAGAAAAAAAAAAAGGCTTTAAATGTCTGTCTGGGTTTTGGAAAGTAGACATTTCAAGATGTGGCAGACCACTATGTGATTAAGTAGATTATTGGTGTCAGTCCTCATAGCAATTCAATTCCAGATGTGATTACCACAGTATGATGAAAAGCTTTTGAAAAATATCATGCATTTCTAACAGTGGGAAGTTTGACAGTTCTTTTTCAGTAGTTGTCTATTTTTCAGTTTGGTTGTTAAGACAGTTGTTTTTTATGTGCAGTGGTAACCAAACGGTGAAGTAAGTCAACAGGGGAGCTGTCTAGGCTTGTGCTGTGGGTTTTGTCCAAACTGCTGTCGGCTCATTTTTTTAAATCTGAACTTGGTAGACAATTTTTGCTTTGGGGAAGAGGGTACTTTCTTATATTTGTATTTTTTTTTTTTTTAATCATTGTCCCCTTTTCTGAAATTCTGTCTGGGAAATTTTGAATATATATACCTGAAAAATCATTTAATTCCCATGTAGCTCATCTTCATACCTAGGTTCATGTATTTTACTAGTTTACCTTGAGCAATAGTTTGTTGAGTATAAAAACCCTTCCAAAACCACAAAAAAAAAAAAAAAAAGCAACAACTAAAAGCAAATCAGTGAGAGTTTTATACTTTGAAGAATTTTTTATACATACTGCATCAGCATATCTATTAAATCACTTTTAAAGTGTTTTTTTTTTTTTTAATTCAGTTTCTTTTCTTGACCTAAATTCTCCCAGAAGGAGTGTTGTAGTAACATAATGGTTTGAAACTCTAGGTATTTCTTGTCAAAGTGAAGTAGGACAGATTTTGGTAAGAAAGAATAAAAGATACGTTCCATGCTGAGAACAAATAATAAAACTCACCAAAAAATTTGTTTGTAAGGTGGTTACTTCCAGTGGTTCATACTGTTTGTACAGTGGCTACGTGGAACTGTGGCATTTTGCCCATTGGAGAAAAAAAACTTGCCATAGTATTATCTTTGTCATTGACTAAAGAGAGGAAAAAAACCGCAATGATGTTTTCCTTGGTTGCTTTCCTTCACAAATAAAATTACTCCCTCTAGCAACGAATATTTTTACAAAGCTGCTTACAACATACTAGGAAGTATTAATAATGAAATTAAATTATTAAACATCCATTATGGAAAAACAACATAAATGTTTCATAGCCATATTTGTGATATAGCATTTGCAGGTGCAATTTCAGTAACTAATGAATACAATTATAACCTGGACATTTAGGTAATTTAAATGAGAAGGTAATTGGATAATTACTTAGTCTAGTAAATTAATATTAATAAGAAAGCCTTGTGGGGGAAGAAAATGTAACTTGGAAACTTCTGATGTTCTTGAAAGTGATAGTTCTCTATGAGTAAAACGTTATAATGGATTTTGCGTTTGGTCATTTTATTATGTTTTGATATAACTTCACTGTCTTCCTTGTGTTGAATGAGAGGCACCGGGGATAAACTAAACACTGGATGTATAATAGAATAAGGATATTTAAATTTGTCTTTTTGAGATGTTTAGAAGGAATATTTCTGGTAACTGTGTTGTTTAAAGGGCTTTGTTTCCTTACTTTAGGATATCTTTTCTCTTTTTAGAGAAATAACCCTGGATGTTTTTAAGAGAGGTTGATTATTCACAGTTCTGGTTCCTGATTGCAAGGTGTCGTATGTGACTATTGTCAAAAGGAGGAATTGAACATTCATTTGTCCTGGTTTTTTTTTTCCATTCCAGGTTTTAATACTACAGCAATGATTTTTTCAAATCTTGAGAAAAAAAAAAAAAAGATGGTATAAAATAATATATATAGAGATAACAATTGATTCTGTTCTGGCTAACAACATTAATAGGGAACTAGGTTGACTTCAAGTCATTTTTGGTCCGAGTATGAAAAAGTTGTGTGTTACCATAAGAAAAAACATTTATCAGAGCAATTTTTCATATATTTGTGATTATTAGTGGTGCTAGCACAATTTCTTTGGTTTCTAACAGTCAGTGAAGTTGAGTTGGTAGAATTGGAGAGAGGAAAGTCATCTCTCAGAGCCTCATAATTCTTGAAAAAGGGAATAAAGACCTAGAAACTGTCAAATACAGGAAGTAAAGAATTAAAAAAAAGAAATAACTTTGAGTCTCATATTTTCTGATAAAGTAGATAAAAACTGTATTCAATAACATTAGTAAGAATTGTATTTTCCAAGAAAAATGTGATTTAATTATTTTTTATATTCTATTGGATATAAGCTGATAGGATATTCCCCATATAATTTCCTTTCCACCTGTGAATCTTGATTCCTCAAGAAGCCTTACATGGAATAAAAAAAAAAAAGGCAGGGGACAGCTGCATCAGATTGTTGGAAAATGATGTGTGCTGTATTCTGTAGGGGTAAACTGTTACCTAACAATTAAAAAAATACCAGGTTTCAGTGATATTATTGCATAATCACACAGATATATTTTCCTGTACACAGAGTCTGTTGCAAAGTTGGTTGTACCTCAACTGGCATCTGGATTGTAGAGATTTTCTACTTGGCTAAACAGTGGAGATAAGATTAAAAGTTGTCTTATCTACAGTGTTCCTGCCACAGAATACATATCCATTCATAAACCTTTTGAACATATTCTCCATCTTTTGCAAAACTAAAAGCTTTCTCTTTGAGTTTAGTCTTATTCCCCAGATTTTCCATCTGCTCTGTGTTTCAGAGTGTACATATGTTAAAGCTATACACTGCAGGTAAAATAGAAATGTTTTCATTAAAAGTTATATTCAATGACTGAAAATATATTGTCTGTGTTTTACAGTGCCCAGTTCTGGACCACATATTTCTTTTCAGAAAGCTGGACATATTAATATTAATGACAAGACCTAACCAAAATTGTCCTTGATTTGATTTTGGAGTTGGACAAGATGTCATCCCAATGTTCCTCCATTCCATCCTACATAGTTGAACAATTCATTTATCTGAAAAGGTCAAAGCAATGGTACCCAAAAATACACTTATTAATATGCAGCCAGTCACTGACTCTTGCTAAGTGTGGATTTTGATGATCAAGCTCTTAATACCATGTCAAAATCAGAATTTCAAGGGCATAATAAGAAAAAATTGGCAAGAAATAAAGGAATTAATCTCCATTAAAAGCAGATTTTGAAAAGAAACTTGAAGGACACATCTTGGGAAAAAAATAGAGGTATTGAATAATTTATAATCTTTCAAATATTAAACAGGAGCAGTCTTGAGCAGTGTCTTGTTTGTGGTTTGAATGTGGTTTTACAAGTGCCAGCAGATTTATTTTTTCTATTTTAATTTTTACATGGACAACTTTTAATCAAGGAGGTGTACTCAGACACTCCCATACTGCTGTATTAATGGTAAATATCAAGATGCCTGAGACTATCCAGAGAAAAGAAAGTGTGTTGGTGTGCTTCCAAGGCACATCTTCCAAAAAAGTAGTTTATCTGAGTCGGTAGAAGTGAACAAGTTGAAGTGTTCATTTGAGCTGCCTTTGAATTTTCCACTCCTTATTGAATGCACATTTGTGACTACTTGAGCAGAGACTATCAATCAAAACTCCCTGAAAGTTAGACACAAGACAGTCAAGAGCTGTAGGGAAGGACTGCTTTCCTCACTTAAGTCTTATGACACAGTTCATGGATCAATGAACTATCCGATCAGTAGATTATCTAATTTTCCTAAGTAGCAGAGCATTAAGCACCTGCTGCATGAACATTCAGTCACTGGCAGAGCACAAAGGCAGGGATCTTAGCAGGACAAGATGAAATCACTGATACAGAGCATATCTCAGATATCTCTCAAAAGATAAGCCATATGAATTAAGGGGACAATAAATGTCCTCAGTGTTTGTCCCCTCATCTCTGTCTCTGAGAGGAGAGGAAATAACAAGCATGGTGAGGGATTCAGGGTTTAAGATGAAGGATTTCATGAACTCAGAGCAGCTGCTGATCCAGATTAAGCATTTTAAGGTCACTAGTGTACTTGAAGGTTAATGCCTCATAAAGCACAGAGCAAACAGAGTAGAAAAGTCATTCAGATCTACAGGTTCTGGAGCCTTATTTTTCATTCCCTCCTATTGGGAGCATTGTTTGTTTACTTGTGTTTTCTTACCAAAAGCAAGTGCTAACTCAATGAGGTTTATCTATCTGGGTAGGAGATTGCCTGAAGGGCAAGTGAAATTTTAGTGTTGCAGTCCTGAGGTTTTATTTTTTTTTTCCCAGTCAGTATGGTAGTAGTGCTGACTTCAGCTGTTTGTTTATTGATTAATACAGAATATTTATTATATAGCCTAATTTTCCATCTTTTCTTACTTCTGTGCTGAAGTAACATAAAAAGACTAGCTAGAGCTTTCATAAGGAGCAAAAAAATGGTAATTCTAAGGTGTTACGTTTGTGCATCTGAAATATTTCATGCACCACTATTGAGAAATGTTAAGTGCTTACCTGGAAGAAGAAATCTAAAAAGTGCTTCTACTGTCATTATTTTTTTATTTGTTTAGTTTGGAGGTAAAATGAGTTTTGATTATTGATATATTACTTCATTCCAAGGAATATGGATCATACCCTACGTCCAGTACGAATGTCGCTTAGAAAACACTCATCTAAAATGAGGTGTTACAGAATGGCTGAAAGTAAAGCTTCATTTCCATAAGTATTTGCTTAACTTTAAGTCCCCAAAATAAGCACTTCGAAGTAGGTATATGTTTAAACACATGATTTGAAAATGTGTGCCATGTAGTGAGTCCCTGATATTTTACTGTACACTTAAGCAGAACAACGTAGACAAGTAAGGACAACAGTGCTTTTGTTTTGTTTTTTTTTTTTTCTAGAAGACTGATGCAAAAGAGCTTTTAGTTACCCAAATATTCTGTGCAGTCATCGTCACCTAGAATTAGGCAATGGATAAAAAATATCCATCATAGTAAAAATAACAATTACTTCTTTGCTTGGAGTTCCATTAAAGAGATTAAGCCCAGATTGCCCTTCTTCACTATGGCATAAATTACAGGTGGTTTTTGTAGAAGTTATACTTATTTTAGTATATTTTCTGTAAATAAATAATTTCTCTGTATTTTTTTTTTACTCCATAATGAAGTATAGTTCATAGTAAGCTACACCTCTGAGGGGAAAAATCCAGAAGCTGGCATATGAAATTAATATCATTAATTTTAAATTTAATTAATAATTAATTGATAGTGTTTCAGCAGAATATTACCATTGAAAGAGAATTTCTGAAAAATCACTTGAATTTCAGAGTAGTTCTTATAAAAATACCCTTAGAATATATGTAGAATGACTATCCTTTTTCCTTTTTCATAGTGCAATACAAACCAAATGTAGAAAATGTATATACATGAATATAATAGAACAGTGTGAGTGTACATGTTTTACTTTAAACTTGAATTATAGTTCTCAAAGTCTTTTACAGTAGAACTGCAAAATCTCCCCCAAATTATAGCTCTCATGTATTTTCCTTAGCTTGCAGTTAATTGATTTTCATCCATACTAGATAAATCTCCTTGTTCAAAACTATCTTGGAATAAAATGCTGCCATTTCAGTAAATATTATTTTCTGATTATTTATATTCCTCTGCCAGTTTGAAAGTGTTCTGTACCTCCTTGTTTTCGAGAAGCAGTTTTACCAGGACGTTGAGTATAATAGTTCATAGCCACTGAAGCCCTGAATGTTGAATCATAGAAACTCTATGTGCCAGTTCTGGCCTTGGTCAAGTGGTGTAATTCTTCTCCTCAACTTATACTTTATTGCAATGAATGTTTTTAAAAGGGTCAACTTTCTACCTCCTTTAATCTCTGGAATGCTAGTAATGGCAGACTTTTTGTCTGATTGAGCATGTTGTCTATTCTAAGTTCTGTATTGGTGCCTGAAGAGGCTGCTTTTGCACTCTGCTTTCATGTTCAAATAGCATCTTATACTCTTCATTTGCTATATGTCAGTGCGTTATATATCAGGCTTCAGATCACAGGTTTTTGTAAGTTGTAAATCTTCTAGTAAAGATCAGTTAGAAATTAATTTAGAATTTTGAAACTGTCTACAGTGATATGTTAGGAAAATAACATTTATATTAAAGAATGAGCAAAGAAAATTCTGATTATTAGAAAGGATGAATTTTGAAACAATTCTTTACTGTTATTGGTAGTAGATACAACATCACTGCTACCTGACCTTTCCTATAGCTTGCGGCTCTTCCCGCCTGAGACAACTCAGTCTACCCTGAAATTCACCAGACTGCAAAAAGCCCTAGGAAGTTTGCTGTGGATCTCCTAGGTAACGTCACTAAGGACATCTCTCTATTGTGCTAGCTTGTGCCCAGCCAGCTCACCAACAGACAAGTGTCAAGAGGCTTCAGAATATCCCAGAATCTGTTGAGGGGGCCACATTATGATGCACAAATCAGAAATTTATTTTGGGTGACACTGAATTTTGGTTGTGGAGCACAGATAGCCTACAGCTTTAGCTGTGTGACCTATAATAAAGGATGGTAATTGAAATGTGCCAAAATATATTTCATTGGAATGCATTAAGGGAAGTGGATAAAAGGTTGTTAGGTATGTGGGACATCCAGTTGAAGATTTAAAAATTTTTTCTTTACCTAGGGTTAGGCTCCTAGCCAATTTCAAAGCAAATAATGTAAATCCTCTCATTTTCAAAACAATTTACCAGCTGCTTATCCTGTTAAAATAAGTAAGAACTTCAGGTGCTTGCCAAATCTGAAAATCAAGTTGGTTTTGGTAGTGTGGGTTGTCATCAGGCAACATGAGGTCATGCCAAAAGGGGGCTATAAGAATCCCCAGTGAGGCATCCAAAGCCAAATCTCTTCAAAAGAAACGTTTATCATATTTGTACTGATATACTCTGTAAGTTAGAGTAAGATCCGTCCAGTGCTGTTTTCAACACCTTTGAAGAGTTTTTGAAGTGCTTTGTTAGAATGTGGTGGGAATTGCTCATCTAATCCTTTGTTAGAATACAGTGGAAATAAAAAAATTATGTTTTTATATCATATTTTTCAAACTAATGACAGTGAGTCTTAACTAAGTTACTACTTTGATTATAATATGTAGATAAGAGATTTGTGCACGGTAATTCAAGATCGGATGATTGTGTTCACTTTACCACTTCCAACAGCTCTTGGAGCATCTTTGAGGTAATTACTCTAGTATTATTATAATACATGAAGTTTCTTGAAGTCCTGCTTCTGAAGTGATAAGAATAATTAAATAATAGAGGTTATGGATGTAATGAAACAGTCACCTTTCATTTGCTCTTGCACTCATTTTTTAAAAAACAATTTTCCTAACACATCACCTACACTCAGGGGTATAATTATAGCAACAATATTCCTCCAGAGTTATATTTAAACTCTTATCAAACTTCCCATTTTAAGTGCTACCAATATAAAGAGGTTGCAAGGAGGCCATTAATAGCACTTCATAGCAAGCGATATCCTTTTCTTACTTTTCCCTAAGAAAAAGTGACTCAATAGCCCATATTTTTAAGTAAGTCATCTATTTTCTTTCTATAATAAAGTTAACTAGTATTGAAATAATTAAGCATTTTTTCGGTGGGGGAAAGTTCTGACGTATGGCTAAAAACCTTTACAAAGGAATTGAGTACACCGTGTGGGTTATTTAAAAGAAAATTGTCAACTTTTGTGGGCTAACATGCCTAAAGAAGAATTTAGTATCAAATAAAATGCTAGCCTTTGAATGGAGCAACCTACTTCTCTGCTCCTCAGAACCAAGTACTTCGCATTCCAATAAAATTCACCTTATCAGTTACACTTTAATTAAAGTGTTGCAAGAATCATTGAAAACTTATAGAAAACACTTAACAGTTCTGAATAAGTAGGGTTATGACATACGCTACCAAGTAAACTGCTATTTTAACAATTCAAACCAGGAACACAGAACTATGAGTGAGGCACAGATTTTCACAGCACGCATTCTTCATCTTTCAGATGGGTTCACAGTGGAATGAAATGAATGTACTCAGTGAGGTTTTTTCCTTATCTGTGACATAAAAGATGGGCATAAATCTATTGTTTATTTTATATCCAATACTCCATAACCAGGTTCTTTTGGATATTCCACAGGTTGAAAATGTAATGTTTAATATCAGATTTTCTTATTTGAAGATACTTGATGTTATATGAGATTTCTGATTTAGGAGAGTGAAAGTATATTGGATAACACTGTACCAAGGTAAGATACACAGTTCAATCACAAAACTGGTATGATTCCCATTACCAGTCCCTATAACAGGCTCACCATCACAATGCTGTGCATCTCGAATCATTGTGGGCTGAAACTAGCCCAAACTCATTGCTGTCTTCAAAATGATTTTAAGAGTTTTTCAGTTTTTATACTCTATGTTGGGCTGAGCTATGTGTTCACTCCCCCAATACTGGCTGTCTAACTCGGGGAGACATTCACAAACTTCTAATGAACTCAGGAAGGAACATTTACACCACCACTTGATCTGCTCAAGGGTTGATAGCTCTGTATCTAAAACAAAGGCTACCTTCCCCCTTTTGTGTTGAGAGTAAATCAGCTTCTTCACAATTGCTGTGGTCTGCCACACTCTGCTTTATTCTTTCCACTTCTCTGAGCTTCAGTTGCCCTTGCTGGTGTTCACTGAGGCCTCTCTCATTATAGTGTTTACTACTTAGTCACAAGCTTCTAATTTCTTTGAATGTAACTCTGATATTTCAGGTTTGGCTCTACGGACACTATACATTCAAAACTATAACTCCATGGCTTAACACACTAGGTTTTCCCACCTTTTATTATTAAGGGGCTTATTTGTTTGCTAGTTTATATCTAAACACATCATTTTAAAATATTGATTTATGTAGTGTAGCAATTCTATTGAGCTACTTGTGTAAGCTTCTTTTCATTCTCCTGAGAGCTACCGTGAAAAAAATTGTTATGCTATATAGAAGGCTATATTCCTACACTTTTTCTTGATATCTAATATTGTCTAAAAACCATGTTTTATTCATTAATCAAAAACACTTACTTGAAAAGAAATGATTGTTTTTTAAACTGCATGGGTAAAATTTCTCAGGGGTTGTTTCAACTTGTTTGTAATTAGCATAAGTTTTAGTTTTTATTCTATATTGTGTTTCTAACTTCTACTGTTATTTTAATTGTTCTTGTTGTACAAGCCAAGGTTTATGCTGCTGTATCATCTAGACAAAGCAGACTTGGTTCTAAATTAGTTGTCCTGAATACTGAAGACAGTGTAACTATGGCAAGAGGATGTTCCTGACAGGATACCCAGATCAGTGTTTGTGGAGCTCAGACAGGTTTTGCGGCCTTCAGTGAACTCTTCGCTGATTGCAGCAGGTTTCACTAAACTGTTACCTCTGTGAAACTAAAGGATCCATTGAAACATTAAGCTCTGCAGCTGAATTCTAAGTCCAGGTGAGCCCCAGTGGGTGCATGCTACCACTCAGATGCCAAGCTGCAGGACATGCCTCCCTCCTGCACTGGTATCGGATGCACACGGTGAATCCACCTGTGGGGAGTGTGCTTGGGTGGAGGAATTCCTCTGCTTAGTGATAGAACTAAGGGGAGGAGGTGAGCAGGCTGAGGACAATCAAGGAATGTGAGAGGGAGGTTGACTTATGGAACAACACTCTATGCTCCCTGTCTCGCACCCAGCATGCCTCATGTGATAGAGGACTCCTATTCCTCTATCTGCTCAGCTGAAGCAAGTAAATTAGGAGGTAGAGGTGAATAGCAGGAGGTCCCTACCCAGCATTGCAGGTGTGTCTCCTCTGTTTCAACCCTGGCCTCCCAGGTTCCTTTGCATAATTGATTTGAAGGTCTGCAAGTGGAACCAAACCCTGACATTGACAATGATTCTCACAGCCTAGGAACCTTACGAAGTTTAAGACACTCGAAGCCATCAATCAAAACATCTTCAGTAAAGAAGAAGAGGAGGCTCATTGTCATTGGGGACTCCCACCTGAAGGGAACTGAAGGTCCAATATGTAGACCAGACCCATTGCATAGGGAGGTCTGCTACCTACCTGGGGCCTCGGTCAGAGGCATGGAAAGGAAACTTCCAACTCTGGTCTAGCCCATGAATTATTATCTATTACTAATCTTTCAAGTAGGCAATAATGAAAAAAAAATCAAGAAACCTTAGGGCAATTGGAAAGGACTTTAGGGCTTTGATAAGAATTTTGAAGGATTCACGTGCACAAGTAATGTTCTCTTCTGTCACTCCTACAGGGAATGATGAGAGAAGGAGTAGGAAGAGCCAGGAAATAAATACCTGGCTCTGAACCTGGTGTGAAGAACAAACGTTTGAGTTTTTTTGACAATAGGTTGGCCCACACACCAGGCTTGCTGGCAAATCATGGGGTAAACTTGTCCCTGAGGGGCAAGCAGACACTTACCGGGAAGGTGGTAGGGCTAATCAGCAGGGCTTTGAACTAGATTTGAAATGGAATAAAGCTTGGGAAGTCACTCCACTGTCAGAGGGATGGTGTACTAGTGCAGCCCCTTCAGTGGAAGTGGGGGATAGAGCTCCAAGTGACAGCCAAAATGCAAAGGTCATTGGTGAGTTAGAAACTACAGCTAGAAGCAGGGGCTTTAAACTAAATTTGAAGGGGAGGGGGGGCATTAGCAGACTAGTCTGGAATGAGGAATGGGAAGTGTGATGAGCTACACCCTTGCGAGGTTCAGACTACTCCATGAGGGGATGGGCACAGTGAACCACACCTGAAGTGTTTTTATAGAAATGCAGGCAGCATGAGGAATAAACAGGAGGAGCTGGAAGCCTTGACCCGGTCCCAAAGATATGACATTATTGGCATTAGTGAAACCTGGTGGGACAAGTCCTTTGACTGGTGTGCCATGATGGAGGGTTACAGGCTATTCAGGAGGGGGAGAGAGGGCAGCTGAGGCGGGGTGCTAGCATTGTTTATAGCAGAAGGGCTGGAATGCATGGAGCTGGCAATTGGAAATGGCACAGTTGAGAGCCTCTGGATAAGGATTAAGGGGCAGTCAATTAAAATGGATGTCATCGTGGCAGTCTGCTATAGGCCGCCCAACCAGGATGATGCTACTGGAGAGTTATTCTTTCAAGAACTAAGGGATGCCTCTAAGTCATCTGCCCTTGTCCTAATGGAGGACTTCAATTTGCCAGATATAAACTGGGAGTACCACACAGCTGAGACAAACAGGTCCAGAAGATTCCTAAACCGCCTGGATGATAACTTCCTGGCATAGGAGCTGAGAGAACTGACCAGGAAAAGTGCCCTCTTTGAATTGTTGCTGGTTAACAGAGAAGGTCTTGTGTGTGAAATGACAGCTGGAGGCTGCCTTGGTCACATCAACCATGAAGCAGTCAAGTTTAACATCTATGGTAACAGGAGGAAAACTGTCAGCAAGACCTCAACTCTGCATAGGAGGAAAGCAGACTTCAGGTTGCTCCGGGAACTGCTTATTAAGGTACCCTGTGAAAAAGCTTTTGAAGGTGCTGGAGTCAGTCAGTGCTGGTCACATTTTAAGTACCACCTCCTAATAGTACAGGACTAGGCAATTCCAAAATGCTGGAAGTCAAGCAGGCGAGACAGAAGGCCAGCCTGGCTGAATAGGGATCTTCCTACTCAGAGAGAGGCATAAATAGATGGTGTACAACCAGTGGAAACAAGGATAGGTGACATGGGAGAATTACAGGGATGCTATTCACTACTGCAGAGCAGAAATTCATATGGGCAAGGCTCAGTAAGAGTGGAAGCTGGACAACATTGTCAAGGATAATAAAACGGGCTTTTTCAAACATATTAGTAATGAAAGGTAGGCCAGAAACAGCAGAGACCCATTACTAGACAAGCATGGGCACCTCATAAGCAGAGATATAGACAAGGCAGACACATTTAATGCTTTTTTCACCTCTGTCTTCAATACTGATGATGGGCTTAGGCCCCCTTCAGAGCCCATGGCCAGAGGACCAAGACGGCACATAATCTCACCATCGCCCCTGAACTTGTATGGCATTTTCTGCTCCAGCTGGACTCCTGCAAGTCAATGGAACCTGATGGGATTCATCCGGGGGTACTTAAAGAGCTGGCTGATGTCATAGCGAGACCTCTCTCGATGATTCTCCGAAGCTCTTGGGAATCTGGGAAGGTACCACTTGACTGGAAGCTAGCAAACGTCCCAGTCTTCAAGAAGGGTAGCAGGGGTGATCCCAGTAACTACAGGCCTGTCAGTCTCACTTCAGTTCCTGGTAAGATAATGCTCAAGATTATTCTGGGAGCTACTGAAAAACACCTGAAAGACAAAACAGTCATTGGTCCCAGGCAGCACGGGTTTATAAAGGGAAGATCCTGCCTGACAAACTTGATTTCTTTCTACAACAGAGTTACCCACCTGGTCGACCAGGGAAAACCAGTTGATGTAATGTTTCTGAATCAAAGGCAAGGCCTTTGATACTGTCTCTCGTAGTATCCTCAGAAACAAAATGTCCAGCATACAACTGGATAAATACATAACGCAAGTGGGTGAACAGTTGGCTGATGGGCCATACTCAAAGGGTCACAGTGAATGGGGTTACATCAGGCTGGCATCCAGTCACTAATGAGGTTCCACAAGGATCCATATTGGTGCCAGTGCTCTTCAGTATCTTCATAAACAACCTGGATGCAGGACTGGATGCAAGTTTTTACTAAGTTTGCCTATGACACAAAACTGGAGGGAGCGTCTGACACTCTGGAGTGCAGGGAGGCCCTACAGAGGGATCTAGACAGATTGGAGAGCTGGGCAGTCACCAACCATATGAAGTTTAACAATGGCAATTGCTGGGTTTTGAATCTGGGACATGGCAACCCTGGATACACGTACAGACTGGCGGATGAGAGGTTGGAGAGCAGCCCTGCTGAAAGGGACCGGTGGCATCTGGTCGATGTCAAGTTTAACATGAGCTCGCAGTGTGCCTTGGCAACCAAGAGGGCAAACCATGTCCTGGGGTGCATCAAGGACAGCATTGCCAGCTGGTCGAGGGAGGTGATTGTCCTGCTCTACTCTGCACTGGTGCAGCCCCACTTCAGATATATTGTGTTCAGTTTTGGGCACCACAGTATAAAAGGACACCAAACTACTGGAGAGGGTCCAGAGGAGGCCGCAAGGCTGGTGAAGGGTCTAGAGGAGAAATCATATGTGGAGAGGCTGAAATCACTTGGTCTGTTCAGCCTGGAAAAGAGACTGAGGGGGGACCACATAGCCAGCTACTGTTTCTTCACAAGGGAAGGAGGAGGAGCAGGCACTGATCTTTTCTTGCTAGTGGCTAATGATAGGATTCAAGGAAATGGCAGGAAGATGTGTTAGAGGAGGTTTTGGTTGGATATTAGAAAGATGTTCTTCATCCAGAGGGTGGTGGAGCACTGGAACAGTTCCCCAGGGAAAGAGTCACAATGCCAAGCCTGACAATATTCAAGAAGCATTTGGACAATGCCCTCAGACACATGATGTGAATGTTGGGGATGTCTTATGTATGGATAGGGGTTGGACTTGGTGGTCCTTGTGGGTCACGTCCAGCTCAGGTCATTCTATGATTATGAGATCTTTGCACAGCTGGAAATTACCCTTGCTGGAAAGTGATAGAGGTCTGATATATTTATGGTGTGTCTATGTCCCAGGCAAAATATTTGTTTAAACTTTAGGTATATACTTCGAAGATATATTTTGAACTTATGATAGATATTTCTTTATAATAATGGCTTCTGTTGGGATAATGTAGAAAGGATAACAAAGAGCATTACAGGGTTGGTCAGTGCCAGCACTGATGGCCAATTTGACAGCTAATGAAGCAATATGATGTTCAAAGTCCGTAATTTTCCAGTGAGCCAGTCATTAAATGTTTTTTGAAGGAATTTTTAGTGTTCTAAACTGTATTTAATGTTTGTAGCAGACATTTCCTTCTCAATATTTGCATTATGAGGAAATTAATTTGGAAATTTGGTAATTCCAATGTGCTTAACAAACAAATTTCTACGTGTTAGAAAGCCAGTAGTATTGTGTTACCCTAGCTGAGTAATTGTTATCAACTAAGCCTACAGAATACCTGCCATACTTCTTCTGCTGGTATGTTGACTTTTATTTTTATTTCTATATATTGATGGCCACAGAGAGTTATGATCCATTTATACACTTCTTAATCTCAATTTAAAAGAAATTGTGAATTACATTTTAGAATATGAAAAGGGAGCCTAACAACAGAGTTCTGATAACCCAGGGGATTCAAACACTACTTTCACGTTCATGCTGACCTCGAGCAACATTTTATTACATTCCTGGAAGATTAGGCTGAAAACACACAAAGCTTGAACTCAACCCAGACTAACAGTCTCTTTACAAAGCTACTATATTCACTCACTTTCTCCAGTCCTGTTTTCACTCATTTTATTAGGGAAAGAGCTTAAGGAAAGCAGTTTCTTGCAGCTGAAACACCAACCTACAGATTTTCCAGGGTCTCTTTACCTTAGCTTCAGTATGAAGTAGTGTCATGCTAAAACACATCTGTAAAGTTAAGCTAGCAAATGTAACTGTGACCAGAATTTTATGATCATGATAGACAAGGATAGGCTACATCAATCAAAATTAATCTGAACTTGGATCAGGGTTTTGTCATAATCCAGCTGACACATTGTAAAAAGTAATTCTTTACCTCAGGTACATGATCATGGTCAGCCTCAGGATAACTTACTTGGTTCTTCACAGTGTAGCTAATGTAATAAAACTCTGTAGTAAGGCAAAAAAAAGCCTAGAGAATTTTGTCTTGCCTCAGGAAGGTTACTTGATTCAGTGTTTTTGATTTCTACATCTTTAAATCAGTCTAAAAATAATAATCAAGAAGTTATTTCTTTACATTTATTTCTCTGTTTTTTTCTGCTGTCTTATACATATTCTGCGTATTTATTTGACCATCATTTGTTGTAGCATGATTAGTTAATACACATTCTTACAAATGGAAGAACTGGGGCACAGAAAAACTAGGGCCTAAACTGTCGAAAGTATTTGTTGACCTCTTATTGATGCAATACCCACAAGTGACTGTAAGGGAATGAGATACCTAAGTATCTATAAAAATTTAAACAAGAGTATGTGGGAAGGGTGTGGTGCAACAGCACATTAAGTCTAGGCCCTTAACCTTGAGGATCGTGTATTTCTTTTGCCACTATACTCTCACTATACTAATAATTAAAGCTGAATTACAGTTGTTAATCCTAAGTCAAATGGAAAGTTTTTATCTTGATGTTTTAGAAGACTGAAGAATATGGTAATTTTTCTTTTTTGGACAAAACATTTTGTATTTTGGTTTAAGATTAGTTTCAGGTTGTGGTTCCAAGAACAGAATTTCTTTCTTTTTGTTAGATTTGCTACTAAGGAGGGGTTCAAGGTACAGCTTTTATTTTTAAATTTATCTGAAATTTACATAGCCACATTATTAGTCAATATATCAGATTGTCATCAAAGATAAATATTTCAAAAGGCTTCATTCAGCCTAGAAATGTGAAATGTCTTGAGTTAAAAAATGAAAGCCTGGATGGCCACAGATGTAATGGCTGGCTTAAATAGTTACATTGTTTTCTTCCATTATCCCATTATGATGAAGTATCCATTTTAAGTACTGAGGAAATTCAATATTATTAGCAGAGTTCCTGAAAGACTACTGCATAAAAGTTTGGGAATAAGTCTTGTAATCTCAAGATTAAGAGTTCATAGTTTGTTGAGTTTATATTTATCTCTTCTAATTTTACTTCAGAGGTAGGATTAACAGCTTTTCATGTGGTTATGTCTTGAGATACACAACCTTGAACATATATTTCCACACTAAGTTGACGTCTTCCTTTCAAAAGTGCCCCTCATTTAATCACTACACCAATCCACTACACCACCACACCTTAAAATATGTTCCCATCTCTTAAATAAAATATTTGTAAGACTATGAATCATATAAATTGTAGCAGCTTGCATACAACAAGTGTTAAGAAGAATAGACTTTCGATTATTAGAAATCATAGGAAGCAGACAAATGGGAAGTCAAGATATCAGAGAATAATCAATAGGGAAAGCAGATATCTTTTAATCAAGAATAACCAGTTTCACTTGTTTCTTGATTAAAAGATATCTGCTTGTTGTTCGCTTTTTGTAAAACTGATTTAGGTCAATTTATGCAGAATCTAAATGAGAGTGAATAGTAAACATACAGAAGGGCATGTATAATGTGAAAATTTATTTCTGTCTGTGACAGAGATAGAAAGGGGGACAGAGAGATTTGCAGTCATTTGGCAAAAGAGCTGGGAACAACATAATGCAGTGTGGTTCAGTTTCAGTCACTTTGTAATTTTCTGTATTTTGGAATTAACAACGCAGCCATTGATCCCAGCCAGCACAGGTTTACAAAGGGAAGGTCCTGCCTTCCAAACTTAATATACTTAATATACATCTACAACAAGGTCACCCACCTGGTCAACCAGGGAAAACCGGTCAATGTCATTTTTCTGAATTTCAGCAAAACCTTTCATACTGTCTCTCAAATATTCTCATAAACAAAATGTCCAGACTACAGCTGGATAAACATATCATACAGTGGGTGTGCAATTGGCTGATGGGTTGGGCTCAGAGAATCATAGTGAATGGAGTTACATCAGGCTGGCTCCCAGTCACTAGTGGAATCCCACAGGGATTCAGCCTGGGGCCAGTGCTCTTCAATATCTTCATAAATGACCTGGATGCAGGACTTGAAGGTTTATTGACAAAGTTTGCCAATGACACAAAACTGGGGGGAGCTGTCAACACTCTAGGGGGCAAAGAGGCCCTGCAGAGGGATCTTGACAGATTGGAGAACTGGACAATCACCAACAGTATGAAATTCAACAAGGGCAAGTGCCACATTCTGCACCTGGGACACAGCAGCCCTGGATACACAGGGTTGTACAGGGTAGTACAGACTGGGATCTGCGATGCTGGAGAGCAGCCCTGCAGAAAAGGGACTTGGGGGTTCTGGTCAATGGCAAATGAAACATGAGCCAAGAGTGTGTCCTGACAGCCAAGGGGGCAGACGTGTCCTGGGGTGCATCAAACACAGCATTGCCAGCCGGTCGAGGGATGTGATTGTCCTGCTTTACTCTGCACTCGTGCGGCCCCTCCTCAAATATTGTATCACAGTATCACAGTATCACAGTATTACAAGGTTGGAAAGGACCTCTGAGATCATCAAGTCCAACCTATAACCCTACACTAACACCAACACTAACACCAACCCATCATCTAAACCGTGGCACTCAATGCCTCATCGTCTCCCCTTAAACACCTCCAGGGTCGGCGACTCCACCACCTCCCTGGGCAGCCCATTCCAATGGCCGATCACCCTTTCAGTGAAGAACTTTTTCCTCACATCAAGTCTAAACTTTCCCTGACGAAGCTTAAGTCCATGCCCTCTAGTTCTGCCACTGGCCACCTGAGAGAAGAGACCAACCCCTGCCTGACTACAACCTCCTTTTAGGTAGTTGTAGAGAGCAATGAGGTCTCCCCTAGGCCTCCTCTTCTCTAGACTAAAAAGCCCCAAGTCCCTCAGTCGCTCCTCATAGGGCTTGTGCTCCAGCCCCCTCACCATCTTCGTTGCCCTCCTCTGAACACATTCCAGTATCCTAACATCTTTCCCAAACACAATATTTAAGATGAGGCGTGACCAGTGCTGAGTACAAGAGGACAATAACGTCTCTGGTCCTGCTCACTACACTATTCCTGATGCAGGCCAGAATGCCATTGGCCTTCTTGGCCACCCGGGCACACTGCTGGCTCATGTTGAGCTTCCTGTCAACCAGCATTCCCAGGTCCTTTTCTGCCTGACTACTCTCCAGCCACTCTGTCCCCAGTCTATAGCTATGCATGGGATTGTTGTGTCCAAAATGAAGTACCCGACATTTGGACTTATTAAACTTCATCCCATTAGAATCGGCCCATCTCTCCAATCTGTCCAGGTCCTTCTGTAGGGCCATCCTACCCTCTAACAGATCAACCCTTCCTCCCAGCTTGGTATCATCTGCAAACTTGCTGATGATGGACTCAATCCCCTCATCCAGATCATCAATAAAGATATTAAACAGAATGGGGCCCAACACCGATCCCTGAGGGACACCACTGGTGACTGGCCGCCAACTGGATGGAACACCATTCACCACCACTCTCTGGGCTCAGCCATCCAGCCAGTTCCTAACCCAGCACAGAGTGTTCCCATCTAAGCCACGGGCTGCCAGCTTGTCTAGGAGTCTATTGTGGGAGACAGTGTCAAAGGCCTTGCTAAAGTCCAGGTATACCACATCCACAGCCTTCCTCTCATCTACCAGGCGAGTCACATGGTCATAAAAGGAGATCAGGTTGGTCAGGCAGGACCTACCCCTCCTAAACCCATGCTGGCTGGGCCTGATCTCTTGACCGTTCTGCAAGTGCCGCATGATATCACCCAGGATTATCTGTTCCATAATTTTACCTGGGACCGAGGTCAGGCTGACAGGTCTGTAATTACCTGGATCATCCTTACGGCCCTTCTTATGGATGGGCATCACATTGGCAAACCTTCAATCTTCTGAGACCTCTCCATAGAGCCAGGACTGCTGAAAGATGATGGAGAGTGGCTTAGCAAGCTCATCTGCCAGCTCTCTCAACACCCTAGGATGGATCCCATCCGGCCCCATAGACTTATGAGGGTCCAAGCGGCTCAGCAGGTCTCTAACCTCCTCCTCATGGATTGCAGGAGGGCCATATTTCACCCTGCCCCCATCAGCCACTTCAGAGGGCCAATTGTCAAGCAAGCTGACATCCTTGCTGTTAAAAACTGAGGCAAAGAAGGCATTAAGTACCTCAGCCTTCTCTGCATCTTTGGTTACTATATTTCCCCCCATATGCAACAAGGAGTAGAGGTTGCTGCTGCTCTTCTTTCTACCATTGATATATTTATAAAAACTCTTCTTATTATCCTTAACAGAAGTGGCCAATTTGAGCTCCAGCTGGGCTTTTCCTTCCCTGATTTTCCTCCTACATGACTTAACAACATCTTTGAACATGACCTGGCCTACATCCCCTTCTTTCCATCGACGATACATCCTCTTTTTCTTACTTAGTTCCTTCAGAAGCTCCCTACTCATCCAGGCCGGCCGTCTGTCCCTACGACTCTTCTTACAACACATGGGGACAGCCTGCTCCTGCGCCTTCAAGATTTCATTCTTGAAGTGCATCCAGCCTTCCTGGACCCCCTTGCCACTAAGAACTATTTCCCAGGGCACTTTCCTGACCAGTTCCTTCAATAATCCAAAATCTGCCCGCCGAAAGTCCAGCATCGATATTCTGTTCCTGGCTTTTCTTATTACATTGTGATTGTGATACATTGTTATTGTGATCAGTTTTGGGCACCACAGTATAAAAAGGGCATCAAACTACTGGAAAGGGTCCACTGGAGGGACACAAGGCTGGTGAAGGGTCTGGAGGGGAAGTTGTATGAGGAGCGGCTGAAGTCACTTCATCTGTTCAGCCTGAAGAAGAGGAGACTGAAGGGGATCTCGTAGCTGTTTTCTGCCTTCTCACAAGGGAGAGAGGTGAAACAGGTGCTGATCTCTTCTCTCTTGCAACCTATGATGAGACTGGAGGTAATGGCAGGAAGATGTGCCAGGGGAGGTTTAGATTGGATATTAGGAAGAGGTTCTTCACCCAGCGGATGGTGGAGCACTGGAACAGCTCCCCGGGTCTGCCATCATTTCAGAAGCATTTGGACAATGCCCTCAGGCACATGGTGTGAATTTTGGGAGTGTCCTATGTAGTAGGGATAAGAGTTGGACTTGATGATCCTTTTGGGTTCCTTCCAACTTGGGTAATTCTACGATTCTATGATTTTATGATCATCACAGGGCATTTTTAATCACTTCACCCTTGGAAGAGCATTGATTGATTGTGTGAAGATTTCGTGGGCTGATTATCTTTGGAGTTATACTTTTGTAAGCATAGTTACCCGAAGGCTTCCCTTATAGAAGCTAAGACCGTGTGACTTTATTAAAAGACTTATCCAACCGATGAGATAAATATTGAGATTTAAGGGTCCTAGCAGATTTTTTCCAAGTCTTTCATGCAGCACTAATGAATATAATATAGATTTGTTGCATGTCTTACAACCTTTCAGATTTGTAAACACTATAAATACTGTTTACTCAGTTATTAAATACATAGGTTAAATATAGCCCACTATGGAAAGGACAGGTGTCCTTTCCTCATTAAGATAACATAAACAAGTTTTTGTTGCAGTGTAGAGAAGACATTAATTTTATGTAAAATCTTTTGTATCTAAAAATGACGTCCAGTTTGGACATCTCTGCTCACAACTCTTAAGTGTTAGGAATTCACCTGAAGACTGCATACTACCTTTTGTCAGTGGTTGTCAAAGTTTGTATATGGATTATGCCCTTCTATTGTTCATGTTTCTGAAGCCTGAGCTCTGATGCACTGGAGCTTTATTCCTGAGTAAAATATGGTTTACTAGGAATCCACATTAAAAAAAAAGAATATCTTTTACAGAAACCAGTATTTTCAGCACTAAAAACTAGATTAATTGTTGGCCATATATAATTTCTAAGTCGTGGACCACTGACCTTGCACATAATAAGCTGTGTGCTCCCTGTAAGTCTGCCAATTAGGCAGAAAAATATTAAAAAGGTAAATTATGAAGGCACTTTAGTTTAATGTTGTACAATCAAAATTATCATAATTTCCAGATAGCATCAAAGGGGTTTAATAAAGTTACCCATAAGCAGATCTGTCCGTTAATTATCGACTGCTGTAAAATAACAGAAGCAAGCCACGTTCATGGCGTTTAGAATATTACTGTCTGCAATTATTAAGGGAAAGTTTTGTATGATCCAAGTCAGACATTAAATTTTGTGGGTTACTTAAACCTAACATCATACGGGACCAGTCGTTATTTTAAAGATAAAGGCCAGCTTCTCTTTCTGTTATTTCTCAGCAGTTAGATTTACATACACACGTGGAGGTGGTTTGAGGTCACTACAGTTAGTGCTACGGACTGTTCATTTTCTTGTGAGATCGAGGCAACCAGGAAGAAAAGGTCAGATTATTTCATCTCTTGTTGCTTCTCTATTAACATTATTAATATTAACATTTACTTAGGATAAGTGGGTGGGTAGTCAGGAAAAAAAAAGTGAAGAATAAAAACTCAAACCCACGAGAACTATTCTCTTCAAGCTTCTTTTATAGGCCTTGGCTATGATATGAGTGCAACTGAGGACAGTATTTGTTTGGTGGAATGCAGGCATATAGCTATATAAATATATATAGAATTATTGTCTTCTGAAAGTTGCCGTGTAATAATAGTCTGTATTAAGTGAGTATCTTTAAATCTTTCTTGTGATAAGTGCTAACCTTTCAGTGAGCCTATAAGATCCCAGTAAACACATTATTTTTCTCAGGAGCTTTGTAGGAATTGGAAACAATATTATTATCGTCCTGAAAATAAAGCATTTTAGTGTAAGTGACTGTGAAGGGAAGGAGATTGAATTACCTCGATGTTAAAATAAATTTGCTGTTATATGACGTAATAATTTTTATTTTTAGAGAGAATTGAATAAATTATGTTTATTAGGATTTACTATTGCACTTACATTACAGGCCCCCAGATATCATAATACTAGATGCATAAAATAAAGTTTTCTCAGTCAACAAAACAGCATTTTTCATCTTTGAGAAAGAAGTAAACTTCAGGATATATCTCTGACAGTGCTGAAGTATCTAGGTTTTCAAGGCAGCCTGCTGTATATTTTTAAAAAGAGTAGGAATAAAACTCAGTGCCCAGCAGAGCCTACTTGATTTCTGATAGCTTCAGTAAGTGCTTCCTGGTGGAATAGAGAAAGTCTGGCTTAACTTCTATTGGCTGTACATGCCTTCATGGCAGGTGGGAATGTTCTCTCTGTTGTTGAACACCAGTTGTAAGTGAACTGTAAACAGAGAATAAGCTCGTTTTTTATGGTATTTTCATCCTTTTTACTGAATGAGCAATTTTCTTTTATTTGTGTTTCCACTTTGCAACAAAATTTCCAGGTAGGTTGGTATTTTGGCATATAGAATAATACACCACTTCAGGTGAGACAATTTAAGGTTTTCTACTGTTCTGCAGGCAGAATATAGGACAAATTCATCAGTACATTTCAGCAGCTTTGGGCCAGCCTGATGGCACAAAGCAGCCATTAACATGACTTAACAGACCAGTTAAATTGGGTTTATGGCCTCTTTGGGCTGTTGGAATATTGCAAAACAGCTGGATGTATCTGGCCCTAAATTGCTTGCATAGTATGAAATGCTGTCGTGCAAATGCCCCATGAAGATCCTCTCAAAACTGCATTCATCAAGTGACTTTGCACAAGCAGTCTTGTGCTTTAAATGAAGGCTAAACTACTTTCGTGTTAGTAGTCTTGATGTTCTTCAAAAGCGGTGCTGAATACCATCATTAATCCCATTTCAGTTAAAAAGACAACTGTGATTGAGACATTGGATGCATCTAGACTATTTGAGTACAGAACAGGGATTTAAAGTGAATCAGCAGTCACTGCTCTTCCTACATTCTGGTTCATATCATGAAACCATTCCAAAGCACACATTTAATGCCTTTTGAATGTAACAAATTAGAAAGCTGCACTCTGGGCGCTGCCTTACAGCATCCCAACAACTAATGAGCTTTCATTCCACAGAAGATTAAAGTTCATCCAAAATACCAAACCCTACCCCCTCAGCCCCAGATGGTGGACGTCAGGTGTTTACCATTAACTGTTTCACTCCAGGTCTGCTCTTACATGTGTTTCACTGATTGCTAATGGACACAGGGAGAGGAAAGGAAGTGTACAGCCAGAAGGGATTCTAGGTTTCCTCTACTTAATCTATGCTTGCCATAATTTCTGGATGCTTGGGATAGGATTGTAGCCCTTTGAGGAACCTAAACTGAATTCTTTCCTTTGTATGATATCACAGCTGAAGTTTTTCTTAGATTTTCCTCAAGCTTTTCTCTTTTGCAAATATTTTTTTGGACAATCTTATTGTAACAACATATTCCAACTTCAGCTGCTCTCTTCAAGAAGTATATGTGAACTGTGGATCTAGAGTTCACAAAGTCTGCACCTGCACGCTACTCCCTACTTCCTCCTTATTCCCCTCAGATAATCATGAGTTGAGACTTCGGATTACTGAAGTAATCTATATACTGAGGCAGTAGGTAATACTGCCTTTAACACAGCAGTGTTAACATAAAGTCAGTGCAGGGACAAATTTGCGTAGCTAACTCTCAAGGAATTTCATACTTAGTAACTGTCAAGACAAAGCTTTTTTGTGTCATTTGACCCAGAGAACTACTACTAAGGGTCGTATGCTTCAAGGCACATCTTATCTTTGTAGCAGATTCCTGATTATGAGCATTAGTTATTTGTCTATTGCTCCCTAATTTGGTGCTTCCGCTTGGTTTGGTCTTTCATCTGGTATTGGAGGGAGGCTGAGCTAGAGATGAGCTGTGATGCTGTAGAGGAAACATAAGATTTTCCAACTCAACAATAAAAGAAAGGGCAATGTGAAGATGGGTTGAAAAGAGAGTGTGCTGACTTAAGAACATCAGCCACAGGTTTGCTATTGTTGCCCTATGTGCTTATATTTTAATTATCACCAACTCAAGCCAATGTAAATCTTCAAGCACTGCACATTATGAGATGCTGATTAGAAAAAAAGAGTTTTGCACTGAACATCAGCTTTAGTTTACAAACTAGATGAAGATTTTATTCCTGTAGGTTGTATTGCAAAAATCCAATCTTGAGAACAATGTAAATTTTATTAACAAGGTCTACATCCCTCACCCCAAAGTCTCATTCTTTAGGCCAGATGGAGGGTATTAAGAAAAGAAAATGTTAGTAGAAACAGCTGTTACATGATAGGCTATAAGCAGATGAAATTTCCAAAACAATATGCAGATTGCACACTCAAATAGAAGTTGCCAATAAGACTAGATATAATCACTCTTTACTTTTACCCATTTTTTGTTTAGATGCAATGTGACAAAAAAATATTTGCATTATCAATTAAAAAAGATTGCCACAATGTCTTCCTGATGCCATTGTATATTCTTCAGTAGACTCTAACCCTCTCTTACTAATCTTTGGATTTACATAGGCCGTTCATGTTGCTTAACTACGTAGACAATAGAGCACCAGTTTCTGAAATTATTCAAGCAGTACATTTGATCTGTGAGCAGAGGCAGCTGTTGTTTTTCTGTGCAGATTTGCCAGCCACACACTATGAGTTAATTCACGCTTAGCCTACAGTCGGTATTGTTACAATACTGTAATGACCAGTTTCTAGATCTCCTTTTGTTAATTAAAAATCTTACATGTTATTAGCAATGATATAAAAATAAATAACAAGTCAATGTTTCATGTTGTCAGAAATTAGGTAGGTGCAGCAAGGCCTTGCAGGTGTTCGTTATAAGCCATTTAGTCTAAGTAATGGATTCTTACAACATACAGGTATCACAGATTTTGTGACTTTACAGGGCCAAATGGTATTACATCTATGAATCACAGTCCATTTTGCTAGCAACGTTAAGACTGAAATCTGGTTTTCAAGCTACTGAGAATTCTGTTCTGTCTGGACATAGGAGATAAATTTTATGCTGATGAAATTATGTTTTATTCTGAATCTTTAAATATTAAAAATATGTGAATAACCATTTCAAAAAAAAAATGTTTTTAATCTGGAGTGGCTTTTTGATCAAAACATATTTTAACAGCTTTTTCCTATATGTAGTTTATAGCAATACACAGATGACTGTCCATTCAAATGGACAAGTACTGATTTATAGTAACATATTTTTAGAGATAGACCAAGGAAGAGGAACAATGGGAACAATTCAGGAGAAGCAAAATAACATACCAAATAGCTAAACACAGTTAAGGTTTACTAAGGAGCAAAATGCCAATTTTACAAAATTGCCTTTCTCAGCTTAAAAACCTGAACTAGTATCGTGAGCTAGTAGACCTGTCAGTAGAGAGAAATATTGGAGAAAATTAGCCTCAGTTGCTATGCTACAAACTTATTTATTCCTATTAACATCACTTAGTTTTATATTAAGCAGGCAATTTTAAAATGGCATTCACTAGTTGTTTGTTTGTTTTTCAATTAAACTGATTGGTTGACTGCTTGACATCCATCTGAGACACATAAATAATTTATAGTGAGTTTTCAAAGTGCTTGTGTTTATTTTTGTAGTACAGAATTTCTCTCAAGACTATTGTTTAAAAGATGACTTCCAAAGAAACACTATCATTTTAGCCATAGCTGAGGTTTGCAGGATCTTCATATTCTGAATCAACAAGCAAGTGGAATATTCTAAAGTACTGGGTGGGCATTAAGGAAGCACAAACTCAATTTTTCCTCATTTTTTAAATTTCTGCAATTTCATTTATATTTCTACAGCTGTACTTAGGAACATAGGATTGGACTCTGGCCAATGAAAAATAATCATGAATGTTGATTTTAATACCTAATATATATATTTAGATGAGCATAGGTGAACCTAGACAAAATATGCAACAACAAAAACTTTACTGCATTACATATCTGCTTGAAAATTAAGTGCAGTATGAAAGGCAGTACATTTGCTACAGTCAATTTTCTGTAGTTAAGCAAAGTCTAAATGTGTTCATAGTTTCCCATTAAAAAATAAATGGTTGCCCTATTCCCAACAACCTTACAAATGGTACAGGGCAGAAAGAAGAAACCTACTTATAACATTTATCTTAGTTATCCAGTCTAGGAAGTACATGGACAGTGGCAGAATTTTGCAGTTCACTTATGTAAGCAAACACACACTTTTAAGAAAGGAAGTGTCAATGTCATAGTAAACGTGAACTTTTCATTTGTTTTGATGGCTTTTTTTTTCTCTTGTTAAAGAATGAGTCTGAATTTCCACTCACTTGGAGTCTGTCAGTATTTAGAATTGATGTGTTGGTTCAAGCCTGAAAGTTAACTCTCCATGTTGGCCAAATCACTACTATGGAACTATTAAAAACTCTGTAACACCTTAGATGAAATAACTTTTTCTTCTGTATGTACTACCTCTATGCTATCATATTGCATCTAAAAGATGAGGGAGAAAGTTATTTTTCACTGTAGTAATAAAGGCTGTAAAAAGCTTAGACATGGATTAGTTATATAGAAATCGCTTTTCAAAAATTTTTTCTGTGAATAGCATGTTAATATTTTTACCAGAGAATAATACTAAATTTTAAGTCTCCAAGGATTCCTAAAGTTGTTTTGAACTAGTGGAAAATAACCATTCATTTATAAAACAGATCAAAAGAAAGATAAGGAAAACCATTATCTGCATAAGCTCTTGATTGTTTTGCATTCACTAGCTGTGCATATAACTGTATGTTTTAAATGTATTCTTCCCAGAAGGTAACCTTATGATTGCTTTTTCACATCTGATATGTTAACACTCCACTCTAAAAACTCTATACAATTAAACATTGTACAATCTGTTGTTCACACTTGTCTTCAATAGTGATACAATATTTGCTTTATAGTTCTGTTGAAAAATCTTATTTATAACTAACAGACATAAGTCAAGTGGGCTTACAGGAAAAGTGTTAAATTCCTTGCACATGACAAAAAGTATGGTGTAAGTGATCCCTCACAATCCTATTTGCTCATCTAAATATAGGCTATTTTGTCTTTCTCTTTACCTGAGCCCACCCTTTCAGAATCATTTTGACTCACAGGTGGAAAGCAGGGCTATAGTCAGTTTTCTGTGTAGTAGACCTGTTCCAGACTTCTTCTTGACAAAGCTGGCATATAACTGAGCTGAACTATCTGCAGCAGTTTCTGGGAGTTGTTTCATTAAAATATAACGGACTTTGTTTCTGGGAACAAACTTCACTTCTCAGCATTTGCCTCTCAAGAACCTGTACCGGGAAACTATTTGCATGCAGTCCATACAGCAGACTTCCAGTTTTACCGTGAGGCACACCACATAAGCATAGATTTGTATGACTGGAAATATTTAAAGAGAGGGACAAAACAAAGCAATAATTTGCAAGGGCATCCAGAACAGAGAAATAACCAAGTACATACATAAACATAGATTTCTTGCCAAAAGCCTAGCCAAGAGTGCTGGCTATTAACAGAACATTAGTAGCAGAATTTTTAGTCTAAATAACAAGTAATTAGACAACCACATTAAACAATAATGAGAGCTAGTAATCATTTTTTTATCAGCAAAATTAGCCTGGACTCATTTTAAAACAACATTTAATGTAATCAGCTTAATGAATATGTAAAATGTAGAAGTTATGCACAAAACCAAATGTTTTCATGCAAACAAAAGATAATTACTGTATCTGGATTGTTACGCATGAACTTCTGTAGAACAGTTCTTTCCATACTTCTTCTTGTGCATGCATAAATTGTGGGAGTATTCTGCTGGTATCTCCAAAGTGCTCTGTTTAGTATGCAAATTGAAGTAAATTACTGATCAATTTTGATAAAGCTCAAGATCTTTGAGAAGCCTGTCTAAAGAAGACTCAAAAATCAATCATAAAATATTTTCACAAGATTGTAAGAGCAAAGTAGGTATCTCTTTTCTCTGTCTAGGAGCAAATAAAATGTTGTGGAGGAGGCTGGCTTTATATAGACACTGCAGATGTCTTGGCCTTAGTGTGCCTACTAGTAATCTATAACCATTTTTTTCCATTGGAATAGTTCTATGCCTTGAAAATGATGATGAAATGCAATGGAAACTGATTCTAGTGGTACCGTAGTGTTCAGTTCTTTCAGCAGAATTTTATGTGGGACTGTGTGTTATTGAAGTGAATGAGCTCTCACTACTTACAAATTCCAGTGCTGAGTTCAGAGTGTGAGAGTGAAAACATTTATGTGCTGCTTTGATGTTAATCTAATACCTTTCATTAGAATGGATCCCAGGGTCTTCCTAAACTGATACTCAAACCATATAGTGTTACTTCAGCCTTCAGTGATAAGAAATGTTGCATGCGTTTAGCAGCTTGAATCTGTGTACCCAGAAGGTACACCTGTAGCTAAAAATGCTTTTTCAAGAGTATAATTTCCTGGGCTGGATAGCATAGCCAGCTTTGACACCTTCAAGAAGCTATGATTCTCCTGACAGGAACCAGTAAGTACAACTCTAGTATAGTCAAGGTACCTCTGCGACTGAAGTTATCATTCCTGGTTTTGTCTTTTCCAGAACAGTGTTTCCATTAAGTGCCTTTTCAAGTGATACCCTTCATATGTTCTGTGATGTTAGTCCAGAACCTTTGTATTGTCTCCAGCCTCAGCTGCCTTGAAATGGTACTGAGCTGGGATCCCACAAAGGAATTTGTCTATCCTTTAGCGGCATTCTGGGCTGCAATATCCCTCAGCTAGGCCAAATGAGACCAGGAAAGGGCTCTTTAGCCCTTTGTAAATGTGCAGACAGTAGTATAGTGGTACAGTAATCATTAGCTTTGTTAAATAGGATGCTGAAAAAGCTTTTAAAATAAAAACATAAAACAATACTCCAATTTCTTTCTATATTTTCTAACGTAGACTTTCCAATTTAGGTAAACCTAGCTTTTTCAAACACACTGAACAGAGGAATGTATCACTTTTCTCCATATCTATTCCTCAAGTCACCTGCTGGGGATATAATTTTAAAGCTTCATTACAGACCTATTGGTCTTCAACGAGATTTTCAGCTACCAGGAGGGAAGATGAAAACACTGAAGCAAAAATGTCTTCTATAATCCTGTAGCCACACACATGAACTACTCTCTTCTAATTGTTCTTCCAAGCAGTCTCCCATTAATTAAGCCAAGGTATTTATACACCAAACCTGCCAAAAAAAAAGCCGGGGTTACATTATTGTACAGTGGCTATAATTCAGTTACTTGTACTGCACCTTCAATGATCTGGAAGCGTTATACACGTTCTGTGTCTATGCTTAGAAATACGGTGTTTGTATTACCTTATAAAGTTGAAAGCACCACAATAACATTAGCAGAGTTCTTGCCAACCAAAGGCCAAAGCTGATTAAGGCAAATTATCACAAGTCAACATATATTAAGGTAGGCAATGATTTTCAGTGGACGTGGTTTTAGTGTTCTGTGGTACAGCTTCAGCAAGCTTCAGTATACCTAAGCTTCCACTTGTTTCTTCTCACTCATTTGACATGATGTCTCAGGATGGATTTGAATCAAGCCTTTAGAAGTTTAAAGAAGTCTATTAATTCATTCACCTCTGCAAATCTCAGTGTTACCAAGATTTTTCCCAAAGATTAGTGCAATGCATTTAATGAATATAGACCTTGAAATTGCCAGAATATATTACCCAATCTGTTCTTATATTAAATCTTCTAAATAATCATTTTATTTTGTGGACTAAGCAGCACTGAATGACAAAAAAAAAATCTTCAATGTGAGTGTTTTTATGGAGAAATCTATTGCTGTAGAAAAACAAGGACCTGAATTTATTCTTCCATTTTCTGAATTCACTTTGCTTTTAAGTTCCTTCATCTGTGCCAGGTAGGAAGTAGGTTTAAAGTTAGGAAAACCTCTCTACAGTCCAGATTATAAAGTCTTCTTGTGACTTGAATGTCATTTATTGCTAGTTCTTTCCTCTAACTGTAACACTAAATTGAAATGGTCTTCCAATCATAAAATCATAGCATGGTTTGGATTGGAAGGACCTTTACAGGTCATCTAGTCCAATGCCCCTGCAGTGAGCAGGGACATCTTCAACTTGATCAGGTTGCTCAGAGCCCCATCCAATGGTCTTCCACAGTCTTCCAGGCAAAAGCTGTGGCACAGATCAGGATTACAAGACTTTACTTTTCAAAATAGATGGTGTCTTCATCAAATTTTGTTGATTTTTGGTAGACTTTAATGTATAGTTTCTATATTTCCTAAATTTCTTTCTGTCTAGTACACGCTCATTATTACAGTATGTCTGAAGTTTGTGAAAGCAGAAAACAAGAAATAAGTGTAACACTAGGAGATACTACTTCACCGAAAGTGTTGTCAAGCATTAGAACAGGCTGCCCAGGAATGTGGTTGAGTCACCATCCCTGGAGGTATTTAAAAGACGTATAGATGTGGTGCTTGGGGATATGGTTTAATGGTGAACTGGGAAGTGTTAGGTTTACGGTTGGACTTGATCTTAAAGGTCTTTTCCAACCTAAATGATTCTGTGACAATTTATAGTTTCTACATTACATACAGCAGCACATTGTTTATCTTTATACAGCCTGGTGGATGCAGGCTGACAAAGACTCCTCAGCCAATTGCTATGGGAAAAGTCTGAAAATATAATCTGTATTGAAAATATGTCTCATCTTTTGTCTTGTTTTTAAACTAATGTAGTAGAATTTAACTCCCATTTGGCTACCCAAATCAAGTTTGTGAACTGTTTATCAGCACTTTTTATAATATAATTCTTACAGCGTGGCCCTGCATTTTTGCTAGCCAGAAAATATTCTACAAAAATCAGTTGAAACATTCTGCCCTAGCGAAGACGATACTCAGTTTTCTACTTAACAAATAAAGTCACTAAAACTTCCTTCATCAAGTGATAGAGTAAGTTCTATGTGTTTGTTGAAAAAACACTTACCCTTAGTTTTGCATTCATGAAATGTAAGTCATCAGAATAGACTCAAAACCAAGCAGAATGCTTTCTAAATAAATTTATATATGTAGATTTGAAAGTCTTAAATTTTGTCTATAAAGCATAGCACTTTCCTTCTGTAGGGAAACCCTTGACTATAAAGCAATAGAATTAAGAATGAAAAATGCATTCTGCTTATGTGCTTGGTAATCTGCAATATTGCTGTAAATGTTCTCTGTAAAATACAGTAACCTACAAATCTCATTACAGAAATGCAAGTGGGATTCCCATGAACCAATTTGTCCATATGATTCAGACTATTCAGACTTTTCTATTTGTTGAAGTATCTTTTCCTTTATTTATACCTGGAAGCAGTATTAAGGAATTTGTTCAGCAAGAATTGGTCATGCAAATGAGATCAAAGAAATTCAACAAAATAAGGTGTTTAATCATATTCATATCTATACGCTAAATGTCTGCAACAACAGTGTTCTGTGAAGAAGCAACTACCAAATCCATTAGAATAAGTGTAATACAGAAGTACCAGTTTAATCTATGCTGTTGCATTGTGTGGACTTATGATTGTAAAAAACATAATTTAAAATGCTCGGTACAGTGTTAAATAAATTTGAATTACTAGCTAGCACCACTCTAAGTTACTGTGTGACAGTGCTGGTTAACAGCTGATGTGAAAGCAGTATCATCTCAGAAAGAGAAGTGGTAGCTGTACATGCCATGGTGTGAAAAGTAGTGGTTTCTGTGGTTGTTTTACATAGAATCATAGAATCACCGGAGCTGGGAGGAACCCAAAAGGATCATTGAGTTCAACTCTTATTCCTACATAGGACACTCCCAACTTTCACACCATGTGCCTGAGGGCATTGTCCAAATGCTTTTGGAATGCTGGCAGACTCAGTATACCATGACTACTTCCCTGGGGAGCTGTTCCAGTGCTCCACCCGTCCACTGGGTGAAAACCTCTTCCTAATATCCAATCTAAACCTCCCCTGGCACACCTTCCTGCCATTACCTCTAGTCCTATCATAGGTTTGAAGAGAGAAGAGATCAGCACCTGTTTCACTTCCCTCTGTTTTGAGAAGGCAGTAAACAGCTGTGAGATCCCCTCTCAGTCTCCTTCTCTCCAGGCTGAACAGACCAGGTGACTTCAGCCGTTCCTCATATGACTTCCCCTCCAGACCCTTCACCAGCCTTGTGTCCCTCCTCTGGACCTTTTCAGTAGTTTGAAGTCCTTTTTATGCTGTGGAGCGCAAAATGCACCCGGTACTTGAGGTGGGGCCACACCAGTGTGGACAAGAGCGCCAGAGTCACTGTCTTCGACCGGCTGGTCATTGAGGCATTGGTTCTGCTCTTGTAACTGAGTCTTGCAAATTCAACACAGAGTGAGAAAGTCAAACTGTCTTTCTCAGACAGTGTCACTCATAGGAAAAGTCTGTTAGCGAATTATACCATCAGCAATACCTCGGCAACTTGATCCTCATCAAGTGCTGACTTCTGGGGTGACTGCTTGTCCCTGTTGCTGGCTGTGGGCTGAAAAGGATTTAATAAGCACAGCTCACTACAGTGTACTAAAAATAAATGCTGCTCTGTGTCCTGTTTCTGTGCTGGTTTTATCATGCACGCAGAAGTAGAAATCAATGGAGATTTACCTTGGTCATGCAAGTAGACAGAGGTGATCAAAGGCATGGTGGGATTAGGTCTGCTGAGAAGGGACCTGCTTTTCTTCCACAGCTGCCTTTCACGAGGGTAGAAATAGAAAGTTGTGGGAACAAGTGTTGGGAGAGACAACAGTTAATGTCTGTTCCTTCTCTGTTTACCCTGGAAAACTTTTTTGAGTTAAGAGGTTTCTTCTGAAACACATATTGGGGATTATCTTAGTTATTCAGAAAGGAGATGTTTGTTATTCAGTATGATGAGTCTTGAGCCTGCAAAATTTGATAGTAATTGCACAACTGGGAATCACTCCATATTCTGATAGAATGAGTG
This sequence comes from Tapera naevia, assembly GCA_033556795.1. NCBI lineage: Eukaryota > Metazoa > Chordata > Aves > Cuculiformes > Neomorphidae > Tapera > Tapera naevia. The sequence continues at coordinate 701,246 of JAUMJJ010000033.1, read as the reverse complement.
ACAACTGATTTTAATATCAGTATGAAAAATTCTGCTGGACTTAGACATAAACTGTGTGCCTTACAGTAGAATTTATGTACACTAGTAACAACATGATAAAGCATAGGAAAGTTTGTTCTACTGATTTCTGCTGTTTAGCAATTTTTTCATTATTTTTATGATGCCTGAGGCTCCCACATTCTTAGGAAAGAACTGGAGTGGAAGTACAGCCTATGGGAATGTTAAACTTTGCTGAATTATATACTCACTGTAGATAATGTTTCTATGGAAGAGTGCAATTAGTTTTATTGAATGCATTTTTAGAGAATGTATTTTAGAGAATTAGAACTTTTAAAATTATTATATTTTTGTGAATGCCCCCTCCCTGGAAATGTTCAAGGCCAGGTTGGATGGGGCCTTGAGCAGCCCGGTCTAGTGGGAGGTGTCCCTGCCCATGGCAGGGGGGTTGAAACTAGATGATCTTTAAGGTCCCTTCTAACCCAAACCATTATATCATTTTATGATTAAAGACTGAGGTCTGTCAGCTTTGTTTAATTCTTTGAGTTCTGAGTTATCTGTGATTACTTTTGAAAATCTGAAAATTCTGAATATCTTTGGAAGTCTAATGTAGTAAATATTTTTTTTGTAATTGGTTACCAAAATTGTATTTGTCTTCTCAGTATTTAGCTTTCATTTTTTCAATTTTTATATTTCATGATAATCTTTTTCTTAATTTGGTAGCTCAAGCACATGCTGCTGTACAAATGTAAAATTCAGTTCTCTAGTCCTCCACTAGAGAGGAACAGCACTTCAATAGCACATACACTTCAGATAAGCAGATCTTGTCCCAGGATGTTATTTTCTTAACCGCTTATTTTTTGTGATTGTATTTTGCATTCATATTTAAAATATTCTTTAACATTTCAGACTTGGTGAGTGAGCATTAATAAGCATCTGTAATACACATTTCCTGTAACTAGGTTATTGCCTGCCTTTACAGAGTGATTGCTCCCTATGGAATTGCTTCTTACTACTTTGATAATTTAAGCCTTGCATAGCAGTCTCCACATAGGCAGGATCCCCACTGATTTTCCTGAGGAGTTTTACCTGAGTTTAGTCCAAAATTAAGGCCAAAGATATAGTTTATTTATTCTTAAAGTGATCCATTTTCAGTTCTTAATTTATCAGATCTACTTTAGCATGGTAGAAAACTCAATGGCGTATTTAGAGACAGGTATCTTCCTAGTTTGTTTCTGCACATGGAGTCTTAATTCTGATGCCAGAATTTAAGAGTAAATTATGAAATTCAGTGAAAAACACAACTGAGAAACCAGGATAAATGGGATTAAAATCAGGCCCAACATACCACTTATTGACTTGAGTATCCTCCAGGTCATTTTATCATTTTCTTAAGTCTGAGGCTCACCAAGACTGTGTAGGAACCTTTACTCACTTCCCACGCAAGCAACCCTTTAAGCCTGCACCTGTGTGGTTACTCTGAGTCTCACTTCTCTGTCTTCTGGGAGGTTGGGGCTTTCCTGGACTTTGGTTAGTTTTCAGATTCCAAAGCACATTCTGTGGCAATGCATGTGCAGTTCCACAGGGATCCTCCTTTTGCTGAGGTGTTAAGTGGTGTAGCCACAACAAAACAACACGGTACTGTAAGTGAGCTCCGATTCAGGTAGCCTTAGTTTTTTGTGTTGAGATGAGTGATGTAATTAGTTTTAAATGAGTGATGTAATTAGTTTTACCAGTAATGACATGTTATACTTGTGTGTCAGAAAACCTTTGACCTTCCCATCCTCTTCAGTCCTTTGAGTACAATTGTATCATAATGGGCACTTCTGCAGAACAGCTGTATATCACGAAATGTGAGAAATGGCTTAGAACTATTACCTAGATTTGCTAGGATAATCTGAGTCCAAGACAATAACTTGAGCATAAAGCCTTAGAGGGAGGACCAAAGAGGTGTTTGACTGACTGCCACAGACTTTTAGAAAGAACTGGACATCTATATGCTACTGGTAATTCCAAATAAAAAAGATTGCCAACTCTTACGGTGAGCACAAAATTATTACTAGTTCATCTGAATATGTATGTTATACAGAGATTTGCCTCGTGAGCCTAAATAAAATATAATTATGTGCCTTTTTTTTAAAAGATCTGGATCTGACCAAATTTATTTTATTATTAAGATTAGCAGATTTGAGAAGAATGGTATCCATATTTTGCTGTTAATTTTTCAGGAACAAAATGGTTTTTATGTTTAAATGTAATAACTAAGCAGTGTTTGCCTTTACCCTAGTTATAGCTTCTTTCTTTGGTATATGATCTGCGCTATGATTTTCCTGCTTGATTTTAGATGTAAATATTTGAATATGATTTCAGAAAATGAGAGATTTCACTAAACAGTTTTCATTTCTAATGTAATATACTGGATCCATTTCTCTTCAGTACTCTTAAAGCGTTTTTCCTTTCCTTTAATATGGCATGACCACAGTGAACTATGATTGCAGTAAGCATTGTTCTCTTTGTATCCATTGTGTTTCATATCAGAAAGGAGAAACTATGAAACTGACCCTTAAGTTAAGGTGGCAGGGGAGTGCAATGTCACTGTCTGTAGAATCCTCAGACAATGAAATATTCAGGCATGCTTTTTGGGGGTATTTCAGAGCATTCCAGTAGGAGCAGTTTAATTTAATTTTAGCTCTATGAAGAGACTAGAGTTTGCCAAAGATATGGATACTTTGGTATTAAAAGATAAATAATTACTATGTATGGGTGGGAATGGTACAATTTCTATAAAATTATTGTGGCTGTGAGGTACGGAGAATCAGCTGTTATCATGAAATTCTTATATTTTAAGTCTTTCTGCTCAGATTTTTCTTATCTTTTTATTCTTGTTCATCACCTCAAATTTTCTGCACTTTCAAAGGTAATACTCTAATCCAAACCTTTGTTCCTTTTAGATGCTTAATTATTATTCATTCTCCTTATTAAGTTTCATTTCCCTAGACACATCTAATGATGGAGAGCAATTAACAAAATAGTTTAAGAAGCAAAGGAAAGGTCTTCTGTCTCTGCATGTATTCTTTTCATCTTTTATTCTCTTGATGATATTTTTTTAACCTATTCTTAATAAAAAAAAAATCCTATGGTTCTTTCTGTCATTCAAAGGCTGTACTTTATTTTAAATAATATTCTAAAACTTGTATGTGAAAGGGGAAAAAAGTGGTCTGTGCTAGCTATTTATATACAGAATTTGAAAGGCTGAATACGGGTAGTATTTGGCCAGGGGTAAGAATAACTACAGATAGTTTTACATATTTCCCTAAAATAAGTCTGAACTGGTTTTTTCCAACTGTTCTTTTCAGTAAGGCTATAAATGTTGCTTATGTCAAGGTGATCCTTACATGGTTCAGAACACTTGCAGAGTGACTTGGGAAAGGTCTATTTATGGTACAGTTGTATGAAGGATAGCTCTGGTGTGTATAAAGTATTTCAGTGGTTTGATCATAGTTTATGACTTAACAACGTAGGGAATTGCACTGGTTAACTTGATCCATTGTTTTGCTTTGTCCAGGCAGTTTATAATGCTGTCTTCTAAGTAGATGAATATACATCCATCCAGGAGATACAGCTGCAAGTCTGATTTATTTTTTCACTTCCTGATTTTAATATATGAATTAGTAAAACTGAGTGGGCATAAAAACATAGAATGTCAAGTCAAGTCGAATAGCCAGATTAGTATTCTCTGTCTAGCAAAAGTATCATTTGCCTAGACAAGAATATAAAAATAGACCAAGTGTTTGAGAGCAGCTTTTCTCAGTCTGTGACTTGAGGACTTGCTGAATTGCAGGGAGTATCTTTGTACTGCACACATTTAAATGGATCATTTCATCCACAATTTATGTTATACATATTTTTTTTTTCTGAATATCCATAACATCATCATAGAATGAGCTTCACAGTATGAGTATGCTGCATGCATCTCTCACCTGGTAATTTCATTTGATGATTCAATGTTTTTATATTGTCAGAAACAGATCCATATCTGTATTTCCTATTCCATTTATGATAAGCTTGTTTTAATCTCTTTTCCAGTGTGGAAAAATACACCTTCAGCAATACTCTGCAGTCAATTTAACCTTGTACAGAAGCCATTATATCCCTTAGATGATCCTCCCCATCTTGCTCAGTGCTTTTTCTAACCTTTGTGAGCTGGTTCAAATGCTAGAACTGCAGATAGTTTTTAAAATGTAGATGTCGAAAACATAGATGCATTTATATAGTAGCAGAATGATGATTTCACTTTTGTTCTCACTTTTTCTTAGCAATTCCTAGTATTCAAACTGCTTTACTGAAGTTTCATAGAACTAGCTGTTACAACACCAATATCTCTTCCCTGAGTGTTTTAAGTTCATTCAAACCCCATTATTTTACATTAGGATTTTTTCCCAACAAACTTTTTTTATATTTTTCAACATTTATTTTTATTTCCCATCTACTCAGTCTCATAGAACTCCTGAATCATTTTTAGTTTTTGCTAACCAAATAACTAAGCAGCCACATCAAAGTTTCACTTTGCTCAGAGGAGAGAAGGCCTATAGCACAATACCTCTGAAAAAAGGCAAAATTGACTCTGTTCCCAGTGGCTACCTCCTCTCCACTCTCAAGACATCTACAGAATCCTTTTTTCAATGTGTTTTTTGGGCGAAGTTTCCCATATTATGTGAAAGCTATTTCAGCAGTGCTTAAGGGAAAGTGCTATGAAATGCCAACGGATTAGAATCCCTTAAAAAATCTCGCTGGGAAATTGTATACAAGTTCTTAATTCACTTTTATGACAGCTGATCACCAACTATTCAGCTTTCCACAGGCTTCTGTTGAAGGTGTAGTTGGGTCTTTTATTTCACAGGTTCCTCATATGCAGCCTCTTTCCACTTAATACGTGCTCATTTTTCTCTTATTAGCAACCAGCAGTATTACATTTGATACAGAGTAGTCATTTGAGTAAATTGAAAATGAATGCTCAGAACAGTCTAAGACCTACTCCAACTATTCCCTAGCTGCTTTTTGGATTTAAATATACTGTTCATAAGCAGTAATTTCCCTCTGCTTTAAAATGGTCAGTTATTTCCAAACTGTGAAATACAAGGAATTTTCCCTCCTTTTTTAAAATAGTGGTATACTTCAGAAGCAGAACATTTGGAACTGAAGCTTAAAACTTGAACTACTTTAGTTCAAAACCTGTCACTTTTTATAGCCTATAAACTTTATTTTCTCTCTCTCGAAAGCACTTATTTCCTCCCATTTCCTCCATCTGTACAAATTCCAGTCCTCCTTCCATCCTTCTGCAATAATGATCACAGGAATCCCAACTGGTATCAGCATGATGCTGTGGTGCCAATATTGTTAATTACTGATCTGGTTGTATATGATGTTTTAATGGCAGAGGACTGCTCTCGGCCTCTCCTGAGGGCAATTTCTTAAAAATTGTGATTATACTTCCCTTTATCCTTTTATGCTTTTCTTTTTTTATCCTATGGCATGGGGAGTTTTGGTAACTAAGTACTTCAGCTTTTAACTAATTGCATCCATTATGTTTGAGTAACGTGGTAGTACAGGATTATAGGGTAGTCTTTCAACTAAAAGATGATATAAGAGCTGTGTTTGTCTCAGGAGACCTAACTCACTCATTAGCTGGTAGTGGTTTCTGCATATCAGAGCTGAAGGTTTTTTGGTATCATAGGCTGATGGCCTGATCCTGCTGTCATCACTACTGTCAGGGCATTATGTGAGTGAGATGAGAACTTTGTCCTTAGTGTGTGAGAGACAGAGCTGGAAGATATGAAGGACATAAAATGAAAGATCACTGGTTACTGGCAAAGTCAGTATGAACAAAAGGTACATACAGATTTTAAATATAAAATTTCACATGCAATTTAAAACTATTGGAAAGCTCCCAAAATAACTTCCACCGTTTTCAAGAAAACATCCTTCTTTTCTTGGTTTTAAAAATTTTAGTAATAATTTATGACACCCTGAATAGATAAATGTGAACCGAAAACAATACGAAAGCAGACAAAAAATGCTTGAATAATGGGTGTAGCTTTCAAATATCCAGCTCCCCTGGGTGAATGAGGTTTGTCTTTGTCTCCCAAGTAAATACGGATGTATTTGGTTGCTTTACAGATGGTCTTATCTACATAAAACAGCATACCCTACTGTTCAGTGCCTATTCTTCCCAACAATATTTTGCTTTTAGCACCTCAGTCTCCCAGTGAGAAGAAATTTCCACCCTCTCTTTCCATGTCCAGTGCTAGCTGTGTGGTTTTCAGGGATCACTGCTTTGAAAGGCTGATGCATTTTAAGGTGGCAATGTTGAACTTCCCTATTTATACTCAAAAGAACTTCATATTCAACTACTGCAGGCAGGAGAGGCAGCACTATTTCTATTTCTGGAGGTAAAGACCCCTAATTTAGGATGTTGAGCACGGTGAGCATTTGTCTCTCTTCAGCAAGGGGTGGACAAGAGGGAAGAAGTATCCGCTGATTGTAAACCACTGTATCATCCCCTCAGGAGTCACAGTAGCGGGTTGTTAATGATAGATAGTAAGGGTTCTCCTGTCCTAGGAAAGCATGACTATACATTCCCCACAAATCACCAGATCCTTAGAAAAGCACTATGGCTTTAAAAATGCTGCACCTTGAAAATGTTAATTTATGTTTTTAGGCAATCCATCACTTGCAGTACTGTCCCTCTCCCATCTGTTCTCAGGAGCCTGGTGGTCTGGCTCTTTCACCCTCATATTAGCAAATAATGCTGGCATCAAAGAGAAGACAAGAGAGGCTGGTGGGGTTACTGAGGGAGGGGAGAAGGACCTGGGGATGCAGAGGTAAAGGAGCAATTGCTCCTTTCCAGCGTTGTAGGTAAGTTGCTGTCATTCTGTTTCACTGGGGAAGGGAATGATTGGGGTCACTGGTTGTGTATATACCTTTCCAGTGTAAAAAGAGGGTCAGTCTTCTATAGATATATTATCTCCCAAGATTTGAAATGGGCTATGGCAGAGTATAGTTCCTTGGCATCAGGTGTGTAGTAGGAAAACTGCACATAATAGCAATGAAACATGCAATGCAATGGTCATGGCTCTTACTATGATAAAGCTGAGTTTTGTATCCCGCTTTTTGTGTGCCCATAGTTAACATGTCAGTCCTAACCACAAAACTGGTATTTTGAAGGTAAGAAATGACAAAGAATCACGTTTTCACAGCCTGCATTTTTGCAGTGTGCTGGAAAGGAAAACTTAGGATATTACCTAATAAAGGGATTTTCTTATTATCTCTTTGAAGATTCAAGGATGGAGCAAAGCAATTACATACTCATGGGAGCTAAAGCGCAGCAATCACCTTCCTCTGAAGTAGGAGCTGCACATCAGGCAGCAGAATTTAAAAATATTTTTCCCATCTCACTATGCACACTGGTGCTGTCACTGCTTTGGTGAAGCAAAGCTCTGTAAATTCCCTTGAAAGCCGTCCGTTCACCTTGGTCTGCAAACCAGTTTGAATGGCCAGCACAGTGGCACAGGGTGTCCATAGCTTTCTAGGAAAGTTGGCTCCATGTGCAGCCATTTTGCTCTCTGCAAAAGCAAGGTTAGGTGCGACAATAGATATAAAGCTAAAATAGCATTTTTTTCTCTCATTTTGTTAGTCTTAAACCATTCGCAGCAGAGCTTGAGTGTTCATAGCTACCATGTGAGTACATCATTATGCAGATGGCTTCATACTTCAGGCGCAAAGAAATGAAGTGCTTCTTCCATGGCAGACACACTAAGTGCCTAAACTTGTAATTTTGTTGTTTATAGGTCACAATTACAGAAAGTATTCTGCGCTACTGAAAACTGGCGTGATATCACAGGGTTCTGATATTTGAGAGTTCTTCTGATGTGTAAGAAATCCTGCTGAACAGGCAGCTGGCCATCTGGTGTTGGGCAAGTCCCACTGACTCGTTATGTGTGACTGTTGACTTTTCTGTGCTGTATGAGACCTCTAGCTCATTGCAGTTCGCCTCTCGATCTGTGATGTGCCAACTTGTGGGAGGCCTGGAGTGCAAGGGAGGTTGCAGCTCTGCATAGCATCTGTGATTGTGCCGCCTAGTGGACTCCTGCACTTGAGGGATGGTCCCCAAAAAAAGCACACTCTCTTTTATCTTCCTGAATGCTGAATGCACAGTCTGGAGAGAATCAACCAGTACAATTCTTAAAATTATAGAAAAAGAGGGCTAGAAGAGAATTGGAAACCACTTAATCATAACTCTATCAAAGAAGGTCAGTAATGCCTATGCCATCTCTAACAGAATTTACCTCTCACATTTTTACAAAAATGTCCACTGACTTTCATGACCCTTCTAAGCAGTATATTCCAGTGATGTGCCAACTTTATGGGTAGATTTTATCCTAATCTGAATCTTCCTTTTTGACGTGTAAGTCCCTAACCAGGTGTCCAATGCTACTATTCCAGTAGCTCCTTAAACACTTGATGACTACATCCAATGTCCTTACATCTCAGTTTTATCTTTCTTAAGATTAATAGTCCCAGTTCTTTCAATGTTTTTTGTACCTAATACTGTCTATATTTCCATTCTTTATCACTGCTTTACTCTGCCTTTGTTTAATGCCCCTAAAGTACAAAAGCAAAAGCTGAACCCAGGGTTCCACATGGGGCCTTATGTATAGCGGCTTGCCTTAAGCTTTTGATAAGGAGATTATGCTAATTTTTGTGACTGCAAACCTTAATTTTTTATAAACACATAATAAAAAGCTTTGAGCTCTGGAAGTCACATGTTCTATATAAGTGTGTACTGACAGCAGGCATTTTCGTATGACAGACATTTTTCTGTGTCATCCACTAAAATATTACTGTGTTTGTTTTTCATTATTACTGAATTGCAGTGGTACATGGTTGGCTTTAAATCTGATAAATACTTAAATGAATCTAAACTTACTCCACAACGTTGCTTTCCATTAGGCATGGTAGTGGTAGGTATAGTTCTTTGAATCATAGAATTAGAGAATGGTTTGAGTTGGAAGGGATGTTAAATATCATCCAGTTCCACCGCTCCTGCCACGAGCAGGGACACCTCCCACCAGACCAGGCTGCTCAAGGTCCCATCCAACCTGGCTTTGAACACTTCCAGGGAGGGGGCATCCACAACCTCCCTGGGCAACCTGTGCCAGTGCCTCACTGACCTCAGCGTGAAGAATTTCTTTCTAATGTCTAATCTAAATCTTCCCCCTTCCAGTTTAAAGCCATTCCCCCTTGTCCTGTCACTACTTGCCCTTGTAAAAAGCCCTTCCCCACCTTTCTTATAGACTCCTTTTCAGGTACTGGGAGGTTGCTATAAGGTCTCCTTGGAGCCTTCTCTTCTCCAGGCTGAACAAGCCCAATTCTCTCAATGTTTCCTCATAGCAGAGATGCTCCAGCGCTCTGATCATCTTTGTGACCCCGCTCTGGACCTGTTCCAACAGTTCCATATCTTTTCTTATTTTGGAGATTCCAGAACTATACACAGAACTCCAGCTGGGGTCTCACAAGAGAAGAGCAGAGGAGCAGATACACCTCCTTGAGCTGCTGGCCAAGCTTCTTTTGATGCAGCCGAGGACACAGTTGGTCGTCTGGGCTGTGAGCGCGCCTTGCCAGCTCACGGCGAGCTTCTCATCTATCAGCACCCCCATGTGCAGCAGGGCTGCTCTCAGTCACATCATCCTCCATCCTCTATTGATACAGAGGGTTGCCCTGACCCAGGTGTAGGACCTTGCACTTGGCCTTTTTGAGCCTCATGATGTTCCCACAGGCCTACTTGTCCAGCTTGTCCAGGTCCCTCTGGATGACATCCCGTCCTTCTAGCATGACAACCGCCCACTCGGCTTGGTGTCATCCGTGAACTTGCTGAGGGTGCACTCAATCCTGCTCTCTATATCATCAAGGAAAATATTAAACAGCACTGAAGATGAAGATTAACACAGAATAAAATCTGAAGGAGCAGAATTTTCCAGGTCTTCTTTAGGCATGTGAATTATACTGGATTATAATCATGACCACAGTACAATTTCAAAAACCAGTTTTGTTTTCCGTAAGTCTACGGCAAAAACTTATTTTACCTGTCATAGTGAATGGATGGTGACAGTGAACTGATTTCTATGCCTAGAAAGATTAATGATGCATCAAGAGCAGATCTTTCAAGTTCATCATTCAAGAGAGATTTCCATCACATTCCTGATCAATACTTTGGGATCCAAGGACCTGATTAGATTATGTACACAAAATGACCAAGCATTTATTCTAAAGGGGTGGAAATATAAATCCAGCAAGGACATGAGGACAGCAGGCGTGTACATGGAAGAAAAACACAAACCAGTGACTTAGTCATATGCAAGTGTCTTTTCAAAGTGTTGTAAGCTTTATCTGCAGTAAGCAACTAATTCAAGCTTTCTGACTGAAGCTGAAGCATTTTTCCCCTTTTTTACTTACTTCTAAATACTTTCAAGAATTATTCCCCTTTCCCTTCTTACTGAACCCCCCCTTATTTAGATATGTGGTTTCATTCAATTTCTTTTGGAGTAAACACATACTCTTCTCCCCTCAACCCCACCCCTCTAGTTCTTTTGTATTTTTTCCAAGCCCTTCATACTTAAAAAGTGCATTTTTAAAAAAAAAATAAAAAATTCAACATAAGCCATGTCCTTTACTAGTGTGAATAAGGTCAGAGAATAAATCAGCATTTTTTACATACATATTTTATACAGCAGATACTTCTTTTCAGAAGTCAAATAACTTTTTTTTGTATTTTTCTTCTCTGCAAATATAGGTATCTTCTTAAATCTATGACCAGTCAAGGGACAAAGAACAGTGTGAATGTATCACCAAAAAATCCCAGTAGCTCTGTGTGCTTCCTTTTTTTATTTTATACTGATATGATATAAACCAATGAAGTTCCGTATCATTTTGAGGAACTCAAAAATATGCTTTTTATGAGACTTGTTTAGTTTCAATTAACTGAGGAGAAATAACCATTTTAACAGTTATGTTCCTAAAATAAATAATCTCATTGTATGTAAACACTGTTGCTGTTTATATAGGCAGACTGTAAAATATAATAATGTAGTTACAGGATCTGACAAAGAAAATAATGATGAACAATATGTGGTTCATCATTATAACCTCACAGGCTCAGCATGGGAGTTTATAATTATGTGTAAATAAAACCACTTGATGTAACTCATGTTGTATTCAGGCAATCCTGAGCATCTCTTGCTAACAGGGCAGGCATGACATCAAATAGATGAGTGACTAGAAAAACTTCAAAACTCAATTTCTATTCTATTTCTCTCATACCTTAAGAAGATTTTATCAGAGTTCTACTTAGTACAAATTCCCATAGGACTAACACTTTCATTTAAATAATAATTTTCTAATGTCATGTGTTTGCCATCAATTTTAATTAACTTGGAAAGCACACATGACTTCAGGTGTAAAATACAGTGAAGTATATGTTTGTGTCATGAGTTTAGAATAAAATAATAGCACTGACTTAATCTTGGAAAACCTAAGTTGAAAACTTTTACTGTCACTCAAATACTTTGGCAGGGATATTGTTAGTATGGATTGTTACAGTTGTGAGGAATTAGAATGGACTGAAACACCAAGCTGAGAGGTAAGGAAAATTTGAGATTATCAATATGAATTGAAGAATTGTAAATATTGACCCAACAATGAGTTTTACCTATTGGCTTTATCAAGCCATTGTATCCACGACTAGTGTTTAATTAGTAAAAAATGGAAATAAGGGAAACAATTCTTTAAGATGTAGCATGACAAATTTGGAGGGCTTACAAATGAATTTTTTAGCATGTCATTTGTAGCATGGCTTAAAAAAAAAGTCTTACCCTTCTAATGATCTGGTTGAGGATGTTAAATTATGGTATTTTATAATCTTAAAAGATAGACTGTACAGTATTAAAAGTGAAAACAAAACAGGATTTTGAAGGAAGAAATGAGAAATTGCACATTGGCGACTCATTTCTCTCAAAAGAGAACGCGAAAAATTCCTAATAGGAAAATTCCAGCTCTTCAAATATTCAGCATCACCTCATAGAATCCTATGGGACTGCCTTCATTTGCTAGAATTGTGTTTTATCATATTTGAAAAGCTGTGCCACAAAAAGCAGAAATGTGGCTCTCAATAGCCCAACACATTTAATTATTTTTATTTTTTTTTGCTTTTCTTGTCCTTACATTATTATAAATGCTCTAGGATTCCTTTAAACCATATGTTACCCTGAAAATGGTAGCATATGCAAGTTTCAAAATTAACAGTATGCAGCTTTGTAACAATTAACCATCTGCTTACAGTGCAGTTAGGAACAGATAGCATCTCCATGGAAGTCAGGAGAATATTAGAACAACATACCTGCCAAGCCTTAGTCATGACCTACCTTACATTGTAATTTGTAGTCCCGGAAGAGCAATAAGAGGCAAAAATGCATCACAGTTGCAAACTGAACTCCCTCTAAACATTTGTCTTATCATATTATTACTGGTGGACAGAGCCAGTCAAGGAGCAGATGTTGACCTAAAAAAAAAAAGTAGACTAAAGGCATAAGCACAAAGGGACAGAACTGATAAAGAGCAAAAATTTCCTCAGTCTGGAGCAAATGCTAATTTGGCTGTAGTTTCCTCTGAGTGTGGACACATGACAAAGGATAACTGCACAGCGTCCCCTTTACCATAGTCCGTTCATCCTTGTCTGCAATATATTTACGTAGTACTTTTAAAAAAAATGAGGAGTTTTGGCATTTTTTTTTTTTGTTAGTACCATGAATATTGGCTTCATATTGTTATATAGAGGCATGTGTAAAAAGAGAGTTTAAAAGCTCCTGCTGTGGCTCTGTCTTACCGCACTTCCTGCATCACTATGTGGCCAGAAGCAAGGATCACATTTGTGCAGAGAGTATCGCATGAGGGAAAGCGAGTTTGCATCATCTTTCTCAGCCTTATTTGAGCTTGTCACAGTATGATCATAGGGGTTTAGATCTATTAAAGCTCAGCATGTGGTGGAAACTGTAGCATTTTCCTGGTACATTACTTTAAGCACTAATATTTGATTCTAAATAGGTTTTCAGGAGTCTGCCCGGCTAAAAATTCACATGAAAAGAGTAATAAAAGAAACATTCATTCCCCTTTCCCTCACTTCCCAATAGAAACCCTTGTGTTAAATTGAAATGATCTCTAGACTCTGTATTAGGAGAAAACACTTAAGACTCGGGGAAAATGTTCAGATTGGTTTCTGTCTCAAAACATGCCATTGTGTAGTGTGGAGGACGGATAAATAGCCTGAGAAGAAGCTATTAGGAAGCTGAATCCCATGAAAGTCAGATTTTGGTGTAACCTGATTTCAGCTTTAAAAGGCCATGTGTTAAAAAAGTTTAATTACTGGTTCTCAAATACAATATAAAATAAGAGGTGGTGGCCCTGCTCTTGCACTTACACTCATACCTGTCTCCTGGGGCCACCTACAATATCCTTAATTTCTGAGGAGCTAGAAAACTGGTACCATTAACAAAGAAATGAGTTTGCTGCCCACAAAATGGTTCCTTACTAACAGCTCCCCATAGAATGAAACACTAATTTTGCTTTCCTGGGCCAGTGTAAATCAAGGCATCATTGTGTCACTTAGTGCAACAGAAAGAGAAACTCCATACCATGAAAAGATGAAAAAGTTTCCCAAAACAATTCACCATTTTCATTACTGTCATTTCTGCCAAAAATTCTCTTTCATCTTCTAATTCTCTTTCATCTTCTTTCCTCTCCCAGTTTGGTCTGTGCATCCTGATGCTAGGAGCCTTGCCTGTTCCAGGATTCAATCCCACTCTTCAACTGATTCATCAGAAAATTAGAGGTGACAGTGTACTCTGTGCCTGTCTAGCAGATGTAGTGATTTATTTGAGAACTTACCACCAAGTGTGCATACGAAACATCTTTGTTTAAGACAAACTGTTACCCAGCATCTAATCACTGATCTAACCCAAATGCATATTCTGATAATGGAGGAATGGAAACTTTATAAATGCATGAAACTGATAGCTCTCAGCAGCAAAGAAAATCTTTCTTATAATGTATATTTAACTTGAAAGAGTTCTTTCCGACCAAGAAAAACTTCTGCTGTTTGCTGAACTTGTTGCTCTGGTGGGTCCCATCAAACATCCAGAACAGCTAGATAACACTGAAATACGCAAAGCTTTTAGTAATTCTTCCTACAAAGATGACCTCATAGAAGTTTAATGTGTGTTCAGCATGTATGTTTCAAAAGGAAACAAGGCTATTAAATAGCACATCAGATATAGTGTGAGATGAGAAGTTATTGTTTGACCACTTTTCCTTGAAAAGTAAACCAGAAATAAATAAAAGTTAGATGGGAAAGAAAGAAAGAAGTGAATGGAAAGAGAAAGGTTAAATCAAAAGAGAACATGCTAGAACAAAATTAGTCCTTAAAAATAAGGTTGTAAAAGGGCCTGCTGTGTGCAGTTAGGAGGCAAAAAGGGGGGAAAAAAGTGAACAAATATTTCATCAGTAAATCACAGAGTAAGAAGCCAACTGCTAAAACAAAAGTGATAATTTTATCTGGAAAGGAAATGGTAGCAGCAATAATTAATGAAGAAAATGTAAAAATAAAAAAAAATGGGAGAGGGGTTTGACAGTTGATCCAGGGGGAGGCAGAAAACTTCAATGATTAATGAATTTGGTTTCAGATGTATGTCTATGGTCTCCTTGTTGGAGAGACACTGAAGGAGGGCAGACACTGCAAAGTTAGCTAGCTACAGCCAAAGGCCTATAGCAAAAGAAGTCTGTCTTAGTTATGACTACATTTTATACACAGGAATAAGCCTCATCTTTCTCCCTGTATAAAATGCCATTTTGTATTTAAGGCATGACAAAGGGTATAAAATGGTCGGTACCTCTGCACCTCAACTCAGTTTGCAGTGCAGCATAAATGACAGCAGTGAATTATTACTCCATGAGAGCTAGACATTACACTCAAAATACTCATTTACACTCTTGTTGGGAGAAAAAGGGAACCTGTCTCTTACATGGAGGCAAGGTTCTATTTTTAGTACAATTAATGTTTTAACAGTCTAAATTCAAAGTAACGCAAAAAAATCTTCGTTGATAATATAGTGAAAGTTTTTATTTAAGAAAAATTCTTACTATTCACCAATGTCTCCATTGGGCCTTTCAGTGCTCCTCTGAATTTTAAGGTTGCTACTGCAGTAGAGGGACTCACAATGGGCATCAACATTCCAAGTTCTTCTCTAGAAAATGTATGATGCTCATGAAAAGTATTTCTTCTCATCACAGTCTGCTTCTGTTTCATCGGTCCACATTTAAAGGTTAAAAGTCACACAACTGCCTCTCCCACCCTCAGTTAACCCAAAGGGCTACTGCCTATTTTGCAGGGACTACAAGGTCTCTCAGCCCTTCCCTGTCTATGAAATTCACTGAGATGCAGTTCATCCAGGTCAGGCTCCAGCCAGATGACCAGTTGTTAACCAGGATACAACCAGCTCAGTCCCAAGCAAACCCAGACAAGTCCTGAGAACTTGTTCTGTCTGCTTGTCACAAAGTCTGTGTCTGAGCCACATGGCAGGAAGCAAATGAGAAGAGTCATGCTTCGGAATGTATCTCTGCCTTTGTAATACTTTAGGCAAATGTGCTCACCTTTGAATAAAGCTATTGCATCAGCAAAAGTCTGTCATTTTAGTAGCTGAGGTCTAATAGTTTTTATCATTAGTAAGAATTCACATTTATGATTTAATTCCTGTAAGAGGTTACTAGAGGTTACTATGCAGTTTGCCCTTCCAAGGCCTAAAATACTGGTGTGGTGTTCATTATCAACAGCTTGGTTTCTGAGATTCATTTTTAATACTTATGATTGTCCAGATAATCATTATACTGTGGGGTTGGGTTTTCTTAAAGGGTTTTCCACTCACACTTTATCTGCATGGATAAGCAAGTATGTGTCCATAATGCAAGTAAAAATATTTTCAGATTGCTTCCTATTTCTTATACCTCTTATGTGTCTGATTCTGCTGGATTAGTGCCGGGCTGTGCAAAGTAGCCCTGTTATCCTTTAGGAAAGACATGTTATGTGAAATGTTAGTCAGGATTTTGTGGTCTGATTTCCAAAAAGTGACAAAAGAATAAGTCAATAATAGATCAGTAGTAGTTAACAGACTGTTCTGCAAACAGTGAAGTGGATGAGATTGCATCATATGTCACTAGCCTGTTATAGATCAACCTGTTCATCAGATTTCCTGTGATAAATCTAAAAATTAGAGGCAAGCATGATACTATCAATGTGTTGCTGAGCATCTACTGATAGGAAAGAGGCTTGATATCCAGCATGATTTTTCTCCAATACAGGCATTAGTTTATATGACTCTTCTCCTGCTCATTTTTAACAAGACTTGTAGCACTCAGCTGTCTTAGACACTTGAGCCCTCTTCAGCATTTGCTGCTCAAGTGTTGATAGACAAGTGTAAAAAGAAATCAGTCAAATGATAGAAAATGAGACTGCTAGTCATGACAATTTCCATGTAAAACTACTTTAAAAACCTTCTAGATTTGTAAAATTTTTTTCTGCATAGATCAAACAATGAGATGGTAGCACTTCTCGTACTTTTAATAGTAGATTTATAGAGAAAAGTGAAACTTATAGCCGAGTGTAGTGAAAGAAAGAAAGGGGGAAAAAAGTACAAGTCAAAAGAACAGTATGAAACTTATTAAGAAACTGCAACAAAAAGAAATAGAGAAGGAGGAATTGTAACCACCTGATGACAAGATTAGAAGGTGTTTTGTAGTACTGGAAAAAGCCCCAGGAAAACTAAAAATTAGTTCATCAGTGGTTCAACTGGGCATATAAAATGGAAGCACTGTAATAACATTTTGCATCTGACAGTAATTGCAATAGTGGTCACAATAATATTTTGAAACCAAATGGTAAACGTGAGGCAAAGAGCTAATATCATGTGTCATATCTAGAGATTTTATTATTCTTTCTTCAAGATTTATTGCTTTTTTGGCAACACTTCCTCCATGGCAGACTACTATCATAAAAGGTCTGCAGTCAGTTACATTTGGATCTTCTGAAAGGTTATTGCATATTAATGCGGGCCAAGTGTCTATCAGAATATGGGTCATCACAGTCACTGAAACATAAAATACCAGAAAACAATTCATTATTTTCCATATTTGTTGATATATTAAAATATCCATTGATCAAAGCATCACAAGAGTCTGTTTATGATTGGATATGCTAGACTGATGACTAAAAATTCCAGATGGAGTTACTGAACTGAAAAGGGGGGGAAGAGCGTAGTACAATGTACGTATTTTAAGAAGCAAGACAATTAAACAAGTGAAAAAAGTTAGCAAAGTTTTACAAAACAAAGGAAGTTCATCCGCTCAATTTAAAAAAAAAAAAATATAGTTATAATTGAAGTAAAGTATTTCTTCTAAATACCAGAGAGGAAAGATTATCTTCATGCCGCCAGAAAGTCTGTAGACATTTCAAACAACATTTTGCATGTTGTGAGAATAGTATACACCAACTTTTTACTCAAAAAGCATTTACATATTCAATTAGCAATACTTTGAGTTTCCTGTATTGTCTTTCCCTCAAAAAGAATTCTAAAGCCTTTGTGTCTGTGCAGCCATCCAGCACAGTGACTGATATTCTGCCACCTTATGAACAGAGAACTGGAGACACAAAGAAGTAAATGCATTGCACAGGTTTGTAAGTACTTATCTCTCCTTTTGCAAAAACATTTTGTCTACTTTTGCAGCCCTTCTCTGACAGGATGGAAGCTCGTAATGAACAATTAAAGTATCATGATGGTGAAATTCACCCTTTATACAACTGTATTATTTTTTATAATATTTTGTTGAGAGAAGGGCAATGTGGATTTCATTCCTTTACTCAGTCCCTGTGTAGTGTCTCAATGTTATGGTCTCATGGATTCTGTGTAGAGTTTTTTATCCTGAGGGCTCAGCTAACTGCATGATCCTGTCATTCTGACCATCATCGTTTATTTTTAATACATTTTAGAAACCCTAAAACTGTGGATTTTGTTCTGTTAAGACTTAAGCACTGTAATGGCCTTTGTAAATTATTAATTTGAAAATATTGAGGACAAATACTTAAGGAAAGAGAGGCTCAAACTGTGCCATGTTCAGAAAAGCAATAATTAAATTTGGTAAGTAAGTAGTAGGAGAAGCCTGCAGCCTAGGAATTTCTGAATAAAGAATACATCTGAATGGTATATCTTTGGTGAAATAAAATACATTTTTTAGGAAAATTATTTGATAATAAAGAAATAAAACTGATGATAGCAAATTATATTTGTCTATACTAAGTCATTTAGAAATTGCAAATCATTAATGTTAAATAGCAGGGAATATATGAGGAAAAGTTTGTAGCAGACAGTATTACAATATACAAAGAAAATATAGGAGGTCAATTCTGCTGTTATTATGGGACGTAAGGATAGTTTGGATTGGTCATCTGGTCTGATCTCCTGCTAAATTATGAACTAGAGCTTGTTCTGCAATAATAATTAGAATCTGCTCTAGGTGCTATAAAAACACTCTGGTACAGGTGATTTGTCTCAGACTACCTTGTCTTCTAAGCAATGAAACTAAGGAAGTCCACAGACCAGCTCATCACAGAACTAGAAATACTGGCAAGATCACTTCAGTCACATCTGCCGAGCCAGTTCCCTGTTTTGTAAGGACAGTGGACACTGGAGTCCTATTCAAATCTCATGAAAACTAGCACGAACCCTTCTGTCATTGCTGACTCTCTGCCTAAGCACTTGATAAATCAAAACTCACAGCACAGTTGAGGGCTTTAGTCTTACTGTAATTCCAGTTAGGAGACACTCAGCATTGTAAACCCTACACCCCAAGGCAATGGTAATAATCCATACAAAAATATATGTGCATGTTTATGTTTATTGTACCTTTTCTAGAAAGAACAAGTTTGTAAACTGCTGAAACGTAATTAAGATGTTAAAAATGTAATAGGATGTACCATTTAACACATATATAATGCATTAATTGAAAACTTGATCCAGTTTTTCTCTGATTTCTAAATAGGACTCTTAAAGATTTGATTGGGGTGGGTGGAGGGTACATTGGTAGCCTCTAATTCTCACTGCTGAATAGGATGCTCATCACAAAAATGTTTCTGATTAGTGTTGGGATTACTGAGTGGGCAGGTATATATAGACCCTGGAAAGAGGATTTTATTTCAGATGAATGACAAGCATGCGTGAGCATAGTCTCTGAAGTTGTTTTCATGACATTCATTGGTTCAGATATTCTTAGGAAATTAGATATTACCTTTTGTATTTTGGTCAGTTTTTTCTCCAGTTTACCAGGGGACGAAAGGGGAGAAGCTTAGTGCATGACACAGCTTCTCTTCTCCCTCATGTAGCATGAGTCAGGAAAGAGGTTTTGTGCTAAAAACTGATTTTTGATGACTGAAGAGTTTTGCCTCTCTCATGGCAGTGCATTAAGCAGTGCAGAGATCAGGCATTGTTACATATGCAGCTATATCAGGACACTGATGTTTAGTGTGACTGGTTTGGTCAAAGATCACCCATTCATTATCAGTAAATAATGAATTAGAAAGCTAATGAGTAGTATTACATGTCCCTTAGCAAAGAAAGCACAGCCACAAACAAGCCAATGTGTCTTGAGCTTTGCAAGAAGAGGCAAAAGCCTCAAGACTAGATAGCTGTGAATCTGCTTCAAGCCTTCTTAATGCAGTCCCTAGATGAACTGAGAGATTGTGCAGTGGGCCTTGTGGTGAAATATGGATGTAGATTCCAGCTGGAAGACTTTATTTGTGGATAAGTACAAGTAAAAATGTATCATTCAAATTGGCATATTTTTGTCTGTTATCAGTCAACCAGTAAGTATTTAAACAAGAAAAAAAACATATGCAGGCAGGAATTTCAATAGTTCAATAAACTGTGTGTTTTCACCACTCTGTTTCATACTACAGTATGTTAATAAGGTACAGAACAGTAATGGAAGGACCTTTGAGAGATCATCTAGTTCCTCTCGTGACAGCTGTTTCTTTGTCTTTCTTGGAAGATATTTCACTGACCTGATACTAGACCTCACCACTGACATGCAGTCTCCACAGACTCCCCAGGCCACCTGTTCCAGGACTTCTCTATCCTCACCTTTAGAACAGTTTCACCAAGGTCTCATCTCGATTTTCCTTGCTCCTGTTTACATCTTTGCCTGCCCACTGCATGAATGCAACACAGACTGCTCTCCCAGGCTTTCGAGCAAAAACTGTTATCATGTCCTTTAGTCTTCCTTAAACTAAATACTGACAAATTATTCTATCTTCTGCATAAGTCATATTTTCTGGACCACTGGTCCCTTGCCACTTGACCTCTCCTTTCCTCCTTACCTCCTTACCTCCTTCCCTCTCTCTCTCCTTTTACTAGTTGTCGGCTTTGAGGTTTTTTGGTTTGGTTTTCTTTGTAATGAAGTATCCAAAGATTGAAACAGAAAGAATTACTATACATCTCCGAGAAGCTCTATATTGTTTATATCCATGTGTAGGATGTTGGTCTTTTTCATGGTGTTATTGACTCTGATTTCATTTGAGGTCCTCCCTACTCTTCCACCTCTTCCTGAAGAACCATATTTCAACAAGTTTCCTGGCTTTTATTTGTGCATCTCTCCCTACTCAGCAAGTAAGGAAGACATGTTATTTTATTGTCCTGGCCACTGCGGGACTGCCAGAACAGAAAAACAGGCAGATTTGTGCAGTGCAGCATTACTAGAATGAAAAATATTTCTTGTCTAATAAAATAGACTGCACATTAGCTGAAGAAATGAAGTAAAATACATTAGAGATGTGCATATGCTAAAAATATGTATATACATTCACATATGTAGGTACATATATAGCTATAAATGCATATGCATGTATACAAGGTATGTACAGTTTTAGATATATATGCACACATACCTACACAGATCTACATATTGGAATTCATTCAGCTACCAACAATATTTTGGATTCTTGTTTTGTCTGCCTTGTCTCTGAACATGGTAATACTTCATACATAAAATTTAATAAAACACAAGGAGTTTCTGTTTTTATTAAATTGCTTTGGATTCTTTCCCCATCTTATAAGGTTTCCTAAATAAACAAGGAGAGACTGTTATACTTCAGGACTCCCTCATTTTTAGGCACCGCCTTTCTCTCTTTACTCCTCATCTCTCTCTGACTAAAAAAAAATCCCTTATTTTACAGAGGAAAAAAAAAAGTTATTTGGCTATTAGATTCAGAATTCAAGAAGAAAATAAAGGAAACAACTTTTGATAAAAGTCTGAAGGAACACTCAGTTTCATCAGAGAGAACTTCCATCAGATTATTCCCTAGCCTACACAGAGCCAGAGCATAATTTTATTTTGACCGAATGTTCTCATTTGGTTTGTTTGGAATGTACCCTCCTAGCTCTCTTCACTATTGAATCATAGCAATTGGTCACAACTGTAATAACAACAGATTTTGTGACTCCTGAAGTATAATGATCAAACCACCAAGCAGCTAGTGTAATAATTGTCCAGCAGCCATTTATTGAACAGTTATACATCTGTTAATGACAATTATAATTCAAGATACCATATTTTTAATATTTATAGACTCAAATAGATGTTTTCATGTTTCATTCGTTGCATCCCTTAATTATAAATTTTATTTCCTTCTATTTTTTGTAAATAACAGTGCTTTGACTGTTAGATTTTCTGATTTACTGTATTTGAAGTGTACAGAAAAACTATATATGATATTCTATTTTTATTCTGGATTGTAGCACAGAGAAGAAAATATTGTCTTCTCCAAAGAGCTTAATCTTTTGTTATCAACTATCTTGAATGCTTCAATGACACAGAGATTTGTTCAGTCTGGTGGAACTCATCAGATGTCAGAAACACCCCATAATTCATTGTGCAGATATTTGTGTCATCACCTTTGAAGCATGGAGGGAGCTAGTACCTCATCTGAAATGTCTCAAAATTCCATTTGCAGAAAACCCAATCTGAATTGTTGCCTGTAGAGATTTGCAGACAAAAAGAATTCTGATCCCTTTTATAAAAGACATAAGTTGCACATTTGTGTGTTCTGCCACTGCCCTTTCCCCAAAAAGAAAAATCTTGATTTCTCCTGCGATATTTCACAACAATGGCAAGTATTGGTCCTATTTCTCACTAATTAAAGTGACAGCATTCATTTTCAGACCACCTTTACACCAGAAGTAAATGCCATGTTTAAAAATATAGACAAAGAGCAAATTTCTTTGCTGAATGTTACAGGTCTCTAAGAAAATACTGCATAACAAAAATTAGCATTTCTTTCAAAACTGGTAGCTCACAAAAACAAAATGTAAGGTTGTAATATTAAAGTATATAATTACTGTTTGGCATGTTACAATATGGAGTTAATAGGCCACAGCAATTCCTAGAATATTGGAGGCTTAAATAGTCCTTTAACTCTTTGTTACTGTGTTGTCCATGAAAAAAGATGCAATAAGCACCTGCCATGCTACTGGAACTATAGTCATGAGCATTAAGTATACTTTGTGTCTTAGATCATTTATCAAACCTAGTAGCTTGCCAAAACAGATGCTGCTGTTTCTGATGACGGAATGGAGTTTGGGAAATTTGTCAAAGAGCTGTAGCTGTTTCACAGTCATGAATATCAGACCTGTGTAGTACTGGACGAGCCTGAAATGTGTATTTGGTGTAGTTCAGGCTTATGAACATCACTGAATCTCTCTTGAAGGTTTTTGAGAAGACAATAATGAAGTTAATAGTTTCATGCACTTATGCTGGTTTGATGTCACCTGCAGCAGAACAGATGTCAGGTGGCACCTTAGATGGCACAAAGTTAGCGCTGCATAGACAGACAATACTGAGTGTAGCAGGAAGCCTGCTTATACAAAGCAAATCCATTGTTGTCTTTGGCACAAATTTGAACCACAGACTGAGTTCGTACCAAATCAGTACCTTTTCCACTATGTGTGTGCACTATTTCTGGTCTCGTACTAGAAGTCTTAAAGCTAGTCTTACTGTTTTATAGATCTGAGCAGTTTGTAATGGATTCTATACAAAAAGGCAAATAAAGATCTTCTTGATGAGTTTTGTTTCCAGAATTATTGTCTCTTTGTGCCTTATCACAGGATAGCTCACAAATGAGAGTGTGTTCTGCTTCATACTCAGTTCCAAATATCTCAAGGAGAGTATGTGATTCACAGCTGGAGAAGCACTGAACCAGACTGCTGGTGTAATGGGATATTTTTGGGGAATAACTGAAAAATTCTGCTCTATGATGCAAAACTACTCTTTATTGCTTCTCTCCAAGCTCATCCTCTTTCTGAAATAAATACATCCAGTCTGAAGACAGGATTCCCTGGTAGTAGGTTGTTTCATATCATCCATCAAAAAAGCAGACTCGCAGCTGCCAGTCCTGTTAAGTCAGATTGCACAATATCTCTATTTTTCCAAAGTCTGGTGTAGTTTAAGACATGAAGAAGAGATAGTAGCTAGAGATTTGGTCATTGCTGTTAAGACATAGAAGACCACAGTAAGTCATAAATAAAATACACATTTGATACAGAACATGCAGTCAATTTTGTAAGTAAGTTTCTCATTACAGGCTCACAGCTTGCAGATCCTTTTGGACCTCACTCAGTAAGTCCATACTATACAGTTGTTTTCAGTATTTCTTTCTGGACATCAGTATTGGAGGGTTTTCTAGTTTCTGTCTAAAGGTCAATTACTATCTGCAAAGTGAATTGTGCACAGTTGGTCCAAAATATTAAAACTTCTCTAAAATTGCATCATTTTTTTTTTTTTTTTTGGTGGAATGGGATATGTAAACTGCAATTCTGTGGATACAATTGCAAGTGCATCTAAATCAGAGATGAACTTATGTGACTCAGGGAGAGAAATATCAGGTCTTTGTATTATTTAGCACAAACTGAGTATATTTCTAAAAAGATTTCCATTATTATCAAGATGAAATAGATTACAAGCTTAAGTAAATGCTAAATGTCTTTATTTGTATAGCACACCTATCTGGGAAAAAAATCTCACTTAGTCTATATCCCACGAAGGGGTTATATTTTAAAAATAATCTTACTGGCCTTTTCTCAGACTTCTAGTGCAGATGGAAAGTTAAAAGCTAGTCTATCTGAGTTCCTATTAATGGAAAATACTTCAAAACCTAGATAGTGAGTCACACACAAATCTTGGTTAAGTCATTAATTCTCTTGTCTCTCTTGCCTGAAAAACCATCAGCTTTTGGTCTACAAGATGAGTGGAAAACTGGCTGGACAGCCAGACCCAAAGAATGACACCCAGTGATTCAGAGTCCACCTGGTGATCAGTGTTGCTCCTAAGGGATTGATATCAGAGCTAGTATACTAGTTAATGTTTATGTTAAAAACAGGGGGACAGAATGGACTCGCAGCTATTTCACAGGTAATACCAGAGTGGTCGATTATGTTAGAGTTTCAGACTGTTAGAGGCATTTTTAAATGCTGTTCAAGTGGACTGGCAGGATCCTATGTGGTTTAATAATCCAGTTTGGGTCTCCTCAGCACAAGAAGACATTTACAAACTGGAGAAAATCCAATGATAGAGCAATGAAAACGGTTTGGAGAGTGGAACAAATAATGTACAAGCAGAAGCAGAGAGAGCTGGGCTTGTTCAGACTGCAGAAGAGAAAGCTAAGGGGGGATCTAATTGTTGACTTCCATTATCTAAGAGGTGGTTTTAGAAAGGGACTTTTCTGTAAGGCAGGCAATGGAACTCTAGAAAGCAATGGGCACAAATTACAATAGAAGAGATTCCAGCTCATAAGGAAAGAAACACTTCATTGTGAGAGCAGTTAGCAATTGCAGCAAGCTGCCCAGAAGGGTTTTGGAATCCCAGTCTCTGGAGGTTTTTCAAGTCTGTCAGTGCCCTTGTCTAAGTTTGAAGTTAGCCCTGCTCTGAGCAGTTCTTTCAAGTAAATGACCTTCAGGTGGCCCTTCCACCCTAAATTGTTCTGCTTCTTTGGGACTCATAGAGGAACCAAATTGACTAGGGATTGATGGGTAAATGCAATCTAAGCAGCCTGAGGAGAAGGCTTTGTGCAGCTGTATGGCTGGGCAGTGGAATGTGTTGTTGGAACATACATGTTCACTGGCCAGTGATAAAATTATGATGAAACGTGAGAAGAAAAAGAGCCTCTTAGAGGCAGAACTCAGATAATGAGGCACAGCACAAAAATAGCCACCCAAAGATCCACTTCCAAAACCAAACAAGAATCCATTGCAGAGAAATGATGAGATATCCATCTTACAAATTTCATAACAAGTAAAATTGGAAAATCAGTCACATTCTGCATCACTAAAGCTTCCAAGTATTTTTAAAGAGCAGCTGGTATCTTTTGTTTTATTTGCAAAGTAGTTTATAAAGCCAGAAGGATTTTTTATAATAATTTAAGCTTACCTCCTATTTAAACCATGCATAGCGTTTTCTGTTTATATAGAGCATATGTTTTAGAAAAGATCTCATTTTCACTATAAAATTTTTAGTGGTAAAGAATCTCATATAACTCTCAGTGAATTGTGCAATAGGTTAATGAACTTCACTGAACTTTATTTCTAGCTTAAAATTCCATGGCCTCCTCTTCCACTGGTGAGTTGATTTATGCTTTGCCTGCTACAGTGAGAGATTTCATGTTAATATCTGAAATTTCTACTTCTCCTCTAGGTATTTAGAAAGTGCAACTAAGTTTTCATTTTACCATTTTACTCCAGGGTTTTCACATTCTTAAAACAAACATCACTTCCAGAGAGAGAAGTGCTCTGGGTCTCCTGGAGCCCAGTTGATGCAAGGAGAGCCCCCATGTGATAATTAGGGTTAGCCAGGACAGCCCATTTGCAAAACGCTTCTGACTCACAAGTTGGGAAGTGCTCTATATGATAAACTAAAGATTCAGGCCCTGTTGGTAGCTCTTTGTACAACCAGCTTTTTTAGTCCATTGCTTTGATTCTCCGTTCATATTTCAACTTTCTTCATAGCAAGAAGAGGTATAAATACTGTTTCATTGACAGCTATCTGACAGACCAAACACATTAAAAATACATTACACAGTATCTTTTTGTTATAACAAAGTATGGATTATCTGTGAATAATCTGTGGGGGGTTAATACTCTTTCAGACCCACAGAGGAGGTTGTATTAAAACCCTGTTAAGAATCATTGCTTTCTTTGTCAAGCTTGCTGTCACCACAATAAGAGTATGGTTTGAATTCTTTGTTTCCAAGTTGTAGTGTTTTACCTTATGTTTGTCTACATAGTTGGCTTAATTCTGAGTTTATAAAATAATCCAGTTTGGTCTGTCTGTATCAGTATTTTCTCCTCTGTGATACTTGACAGTTTTCCTAACTTTATGCTCTTTATAGCTTGATCGATGATGTTTTTCTGTTTCCAATTCTATTTTGAGATTCATCTGTTGATTTTATATCCATTTAGTAAACACCCGTATCAGTTTTGCATTGTATGAATCTCTTAATTAAAACTTTTCATTTTTTCACTTCATCTTTTATCTTTGTTTTTTTTAGATAAATTAGAAAATGCATTAAAATGCTGTGTTTCTTGAAATAGGTTTTCTGTAAAGACTTATATACTCGTTATTCAGAAGACAGCAGTAGCTCTAAATAGAATTGACCACAGTTACCTTGAAAGGCAGATTAAGAAAAGATATGTTTCTTGTAGAGGACAATGCAGTATTATGGACTTTGTGCATAAGAAACTTTCATTTATTGGAAGAAAAAGTATTTGTTGCATCTAGTTCAGATCATTGAACACACTTCTCCCAATGTAAATTCCTTCCATAATGTGTGACTCAAGGATCATTCAGTTTGGTCTTATTAATATTGGTATTTGAAGAAGGCATTTCCATATCAAGCCATGGTCAAGATCAGGTCCAGAGACTATTGCCAGGTTCCAACAAAGACCAGCAACCACCAGGCAAGTCCATCGTGACAAAGTACATCCAAGGTCAGGCAGGAAGGCAGTCTCTGGGGTCTGGGTCTGAATCAGAGGGGTCCATGGCTACAGTGCAGCTGCAGTGTTGCTCAGGGGGGAACAAGCTGGAAAGCATCGTCCTCAACAGAGCTCCCAAGGAGAGGAGGTAGCACTGAGCAAGGGTTCATGACAGAGTTTCTTTAGAGGGGGAGTCTCTGCTGAAACTTCCTCCAGCTTTTTCTAAAGAGGTTTCAAATTCAGTTGAAGCTTCTCAAAGAGCTGTTTTAGCAAGCTGGCCTTGCAGACAGGGAGATAAACTCCAGGTCCTGAGAAAAGGAAACAGCATGCCAGACCAAAAGGAATCCAAAGAATGGATCATGCAAATAATTGTTGATGTTATCTTCATCAATGTGTCATTATCTCTCTACAGTGTGGGACTTAAACTCTGTCACACAAAGCAGGGGAAATCATTCTTCATATCAGTGCAGAAGTGCAGGATTTTAGAATCGAGTTTTGCAACAGCCAGTGAAATTGGAGTTCTCTTCCTACTGTTAATACTGCAACTAGTACTCCATACACTTCATCAGTGTAATTTCTCTGCCCTGTGAGTATATAATGATAGTTAAGAAATGCCATTTCAACTCATAGAATAAGAGATTATCATAATATCTTATTAGGCCCTCAATAAAGTGCATCATTAGCCAATTTCTATTTTCCCATAGAGAAATCTGAAAACCGTATGTGAGAATTAATATGCTTGAATGCACTGATGAAACAAGCTTCAGTGAGGAAAAAGAGTGCCCTGAGCTCAGACTGTAGGAGATGCTAGCTTAGCAATGTAAAACACACCACGTAACCTTTCCAGTTGTCAGTCCCAATCAATATGTATGTCTGTTTCCCAGGAAATAGAGACATGGTCCTTACAGTGGCCATAAGATATAACCTGACCTGAAACAGAAATCATCTAAATAGCAAAACACAAGCCCATCATCAAGTTTGACAAATGATCAGCTAAAAAGTCCTCTCATTATTTTCATTTCATATCCCAACACTGGATGCAAAGACAGTTTTCTTCAGTTTAAGCAGAAGATAACACATCATGCATCTGAAGTCAAATACCCCACCTTCCTACTTCTCCCCTTTCAAATTAAAATCTGTGTTTGGTTAGACTTCTCTGTTGCAACATCATCATTTTTGATGTCTCAGCTTCTAAAGTCTGTGTGTACTATGTATACCCTTTAAAAGGTTTTGCATGAATTTGTCTGATTTTTAATAGCGTATAATAGTCTGTAATAACTTACAGGTAAGTGTCAAACTTGAAAAGAATGAAAAGGCATTCTGACAGGAGGGTTTGTTTGAAAACATTATTCTTTTAAACTTCCCCTTTCTGTCTCAATACGCCTTGCTTAGCAGGTGGCTTGGTTGTGAACCTCCAGCTTTAGTCTTTATTGGTCCCAAAATGATGGGTTTGTGTATAGCAGCTTCCTTTATTTCAATGTGAATATGCTTGATAGTCAGCCTGCTGTAAGCCTCAGTGCTGAGGCTCATTGAGTTGTTTGAAATCCATTGTTGTTGCATGGAACACAGCACAAGTCATGATAATACATGTTTTGTGTCATTTTTATTTCCAAAAGGTTGAATAACTTCTGAATTTGGAATTGTGGGCAGTGTGGAGCAGGGTGGCTACCAGGCAAACAGGCTAATGTCTGTATTCATATGTTAGTGATAGTTGTGGTTTTAAAAACATGCATGTACACTGGTAATTTTATTTTTTTTAAGAAAAGACAAATTTTCAGATACCATGTGAACTGCCATAGGAATATCAGTGTTATTATCAAGAATTCATGACTCTTATTACATCTGTGGAGGTACATTGGAAAGGAAAAAGAAACTGATTGTTTTGAGGCTCCTCAAGGGTCGGTGGGGAAAGAAAATCGACAGCAGCAGCAGCTGCTGCAGCAGTCTCATCAACAAAAGGAAATGCTTGTGCTCCCCGAAACCAATTTCCAATTGTGCCACGGTTCATGTTCCATATGAAATGCCAGGTATTAAGTTCTCATGGGGGGAGAGAATCCTGAAGTCCTTCTGGCTCTTATAATGGCTTTTTTTCTTTCAACTTAAACTACTGCTGGGTTGTGCTTGGGGGCAGGGAGCAATGGTTTGAAAGGAAAAATGCTTTAGAGAGGTATGGTACCCTCTGAGGAAGGATTGCCTGCAGAAAATGCTTTCTGCCCACCCAGAGTGTAGCTTAATTTACCTCGGGATCTTGTGAGTTTTAATTCGTTTGTTTGCAAAATAATGGTACCAACTCTTAAGGACTTCTCATATTTAGTTCTTTGTAAGGCTGTTTTTACTGCAAATCAAATGGACCACCAAGGCATTCTGTGCTGAATGATGTAGGTACACATAAGAAATTTATCTATTTTCTTCTCCATACAGGTTAAAGGCACTCTTATGTGGATGTGCAAAGCAAGATCTCAAGAATCATTTGATTATTTTAAATTTATTTAACGAATATTTTTATTGTCTTCATTATATTAACAACGAGGGAATTAATCTAAAAAAATGTATCGCAGCATTCAATTCTGTGATACCAGTATCATTGACTGAACTTTTTAGAGAAATTGGTTTTGTATTTGTCCTGTTTCCACATAATGTAATGAATGCCAGTTTAAATGACCCTCCCTTTGCACTCAGTCTGAAATAATTGGAATTTGAATTTACAGACCCCTATAAATCTTACTACTAAAGGAGTAATTATTGTGCTAATAAACACAATTTCTGAAATCTGAATGAATCTCTGCTGTAAAATGAGGCTTTTGCTGCAGAAAATTTCAGAATGCATCCCTTACTATTGAAATGTTATCAATGAGCTTCTGTGCTTCTTTATGTCGTACTGCATTAACCTGCAAAGTGTCAGTGGTAATAGATGTTCATATGTGTGAATACTATTTACGTATCGGTCAGGGTTGGGCAGAGATAAGTTTATTAACTGATCACAAAAAGTCATTCAACCCTTTAGCAAAATCATGCAACCCTTTGCTTTGTTGTTAGTATGTTCTTTGCAAGACCATGACATGGAAATGTACATTTTTGTTATGACCTGACTGGACAAACTTTAGGGTGAATCGGAAACTCGTATCAAGACTTTCCCAGCTTTGCTGTTGTTGGCGTCTGAGTTTCCTGGTGTAGGGTTGGTTGTGGAAAGCCTATTCATACTGCAATTACACTTTCTAACTCTGATTTAGACATCCTGTATGTCCTCTCAGACAAACACATTAAGCCCACTGTTTCAGCACGCATAGTAAAAACATTAGTGAAGTCTTTCTGTAAAATACTTGTGTATGTGAATGGTTTTTTATCCCTTGGATTATATTTTATTGTTTAAAAGTAATTATTTTTGCTTTTTCCCTTATCATTACCTGAGTCAGTGACATTGTTCTTTGGCCTTGAATTTACAGTACGCAATTAATTGCAGCACAACAAAGCTGGCACACTACATTGTTAAGAGTAGTAAGATTTGTGGTGTTTTATAATTAATTCACTTTAAAACCCAATGAACAGCAGCATACAAGGACATCTGACAGCTGTTTTCTCCAGCTAAATCTTGCCAGTGAGAATTTATTCCAAGAAAAATAACAAGTCAGGCTTGGCTGGTGGTGCTGCAGCTTGGAATATGAGTCTTGACAAGGGAAAAAATCATTTGTACTGTAAAGAGCTTTTCATGAACTGGGGTGAAGAGTAAATCTCTCCAATGGCAAAATGAAACTGTCAGACAGCTTTTCCATGAGATGCTGTTGGACACCAATATGACAATTCTTCCTTCTCATCTTTTTTGTAGGTTGATAATTCTGAAACAAAGTCATCTTTGCTTACATTTTTGTTGATCCAGGCAATGAAATTTTAAGAAGCAGTTGTGGTACTAGAACAAAAATACAGACTGCTACTCAATAATCAGAAGTACCCTTGTTGCCTTACTGAAACTATACTTTATCCAAATATCTGCTATCTAGGATACGATTCTGTAGTTGCTGCTTTGTATTTTGAAATTGATATACACATGTTAATTATGTGTTCTGAAAAAACAGCAGGCAAATATGTGGGCACAAAACACTTGCATGCGCTGAAGAATAGTGACCATCAGTGTGAGGAATAAGTGCCAGTAAACGCGCAGTAATTTTGTTTCTCGAGCACTTGAATAGGTTCCTTTCTTTACTGGGCATAGATGAGAAAATTTAGGCTCTTCTCAGTTAGACCAGTCATTATGTACCAAAACATAACTGAAGCCTAAGAAATATAGTGAGGACATGTCACCGGAGTCTCGTATTCCAGGAGAGCCAGGGCTCCTCGCTGGGCATGTAAACCTCCGATTCCAGTACCAGATACTGAAGGTCAGGGAAGTTCTTGGCTATGGTGACAGTTACCTTTGTTTGCACTACAAAGTGCACTGCTTCACAGCTGTGGAGGAAGGGACAGCAGTTAGATCCTACCTGCTCTTAAGGAAACAGCGAACATGATTATATTAACTTTACTTAGATTTGAGACAAAAAAAGGCAGGCCCTGCTGTACGTTGCAAATACAGGCTGGTCAACAGTTCTCAAAAAACTCTACTTAATCGAAAATGTGCTTTTGAATACTTGAAGATAAAATGCTTTCAATAGTTTTCAATCAAAATGCAATCAATAGTTTTCATTTATAGATTACTTTTGAAGTAAGATATAATTTTGAATATGTTAAAAGGTACTTTTCAAGTATTGTTGCATGCTAATTACCTGACCATGAATTTAGACATCAAATCATACCAATTCTTATATTAAGAAGCAGGCTGAGAAATTACATATTTTAGGTTTCCATTTCTGAGCAGACATTAGATCTTAAGTTTTCACACAGTTTACACAGCTTTTGCAAATAAATACTACTGTCAAATAGACCACCAACAGCATGATAACAGAACTAAAACAGGTACAGGTACCTACAGAATGAAAGTTATAAAAAATGAACTAAAGTTTCAGGTCATATTTCTATTAAACTCACAGCAGCTATAAATTAGATAGCCCTAGTCTTCTGAAGGGTCCGAGGATTCTTTTTTTGTTGTTTTTCTTTTGTTGGTTTAGTTTTGAATCTCTGTTTTCTGTCCCAGGTTTCCTATGTGTTCAAATGGGCCATTTGTGTTGCTGTGAGGCTTTGGCCAATTTCTTAGTCACTAGCAAAATGATGGCTACTGGTGCAAGCTTTTCTCATAAATACTAAGCGCTCCTTATACCTCTCCTAGTTGGTGCAAAGGAAAAATGTTTTATCAGTTAACAAAATTGTGGTAACAATGTAAGCATTTACTTCACTTAAAGATGTCATATTAAATTTATGTGTATGTATTGCATGAGGTAATAGAGAGCAAGAAGTATTACTGAAAGAAACAGAAAATTGAAAAAATAGTAATTAAAAGAAAAATAAATGCTAGCTATGAATCGTCATTTTATCTTAGAAAGATCACTGAATAAGTCACTTTCTGCACAGGTACTTTCAGTAAAATCTGGAAATGTCACCAGACAGCCAAACTCTTCTCTCAAATCTGGTCTCTCAGTTTCAAATATTTCAGCCTCACGATTGATCACTTAAACTGACACAACTTGCACACAGTCCTCCTGGAATGCAAGCAGGAGCAGAATCTGCTCTGCAGTGGAGCATCTTCAATTAGAATTTTTTGCTGTTGCCATAAATCTCCTCAGAAGCTTCATGTGCAGCCGAGACGGGCACTTCTGAGACATGAGGCAGGAACAGCAAAACTGCAGTGTCTAATCAGCTTCGTATTGGTCTATGCACGTAAATAATAGTAAAGATGAGCAAAATAAAATCAGCTCAAAATAAACTAGATCAGGCTAGATCAGCAAAGCCTACCCAGCTTTGACACCTTTGAATTGGAAGGTTGTGTGGATTTATTTAATGCACAAGTGGCATCAAACAATGTTTGATTATTTTTTCCAAATGCTAAGTCTTAAAAAGCTGAGAAAATGGCTCACAGTGTTCTTATAAAATTATTTGACCTGAATAGAAGAGATACTGCTGATATTTTAAGGAAAAAAAAGATGACAATAAGAAACAAGGTAAAAGCCGTGAAGTGCACAGCCATGTTAGCACACTGAACTTTTCAAACAGTGACAAAATTATTCTGTCAGCGCCTGTTTCTTCAGTGCAATATCAGACAGGGTTCCTGCACAGGCTGTAATGAACCATGACCTAAAATCAAATTACCCTTCGGTGAAGCTAAAGGTCCTGTATGTTTTAACGTAGCTTAATGCAACATGCACGTGTAAAGACTATATTTCATTCAAAAATAGAAGCATTATACTTGGTTTTCCAGATGTGCCAATTGACTTTTTGTTTTGAAGTTTTTTCTTGAATTTCATCGTTGTGTATTATCCCTGAGAAATAGCTTTCATTTCTGCCTGTTATGGTTTGAGTTAATTGGGGTGCTTTTGACACTGGCTTGGCCTTAGTTTAAAGTAAATGCGTTTTCTGAAAAACTAACCATGTTTTTCAGACAGTTTCTCTCTAGCAGTGTTAACATGGAACGTAGGTATGCAGAGAGGCCAATATTTATACTTATTCCTCTGGTAACCAAGGCCACCCTCGAGCTGGTGAAATATGTCCACACCTGCAGGGAGGGACAGACAGGACAGGTGACCCCAAACTGACCAACAGAGTATTTCATCCCATATACATCATACTTGGATATTTGTACATATTTTCATTTCTTTATGATTATTTTAATCATTATTACTATTATTATCATCATTTTGTTAAAACTGCAGCTGTAGTTTCCAATCCACAAGCCTTTTTCCTCTCATTTTCCTCTCCCTTCCCCTGAGGGCAGGGGAGGTGGAATTTGGGGGTCCAATTGCACAAGTTTAACCAAAAAATTTAGCCAGGTCAAGGCTGAACTGTGACACTACCTATGATTAATTTAGGCTTCCAAAATTATAGTATGTATTTGAAAGAGATCTTTGGGCCTATTCTGCCAATAACAAGAACTGGGCAATTAGTTCATCTTGTGTTGTTTTAGTCTGTTCCATTAACAAAGAAGGAAATAAGTGAACAAAACAGTCTTTTTTTTGAAAATAACAACTATACACATAGAGTGATTGTTGTTGACATTCTCTAGTATTGATTAGGGAATTCGTAATATTGATGGATAACTGGAATGCTTTTGTTTAAAAAAATAAATATTCAATTCAAAGCCATCCAGTTCAGTAAATTAACATCTAATTGCTTGCAGGGGATCCCCTAAGTGGAGTCATTAAAGTGAGGCAGGGTCCCCAGTGAGAAAATTTCACTGGTCTTGTTTTCCAGAGGTTCTGAGCCATTGACTTCGGTTCGAAAAAGTTCCTAGCCTTTCTTTATAAATGATTCTCTTTAATTTTAAGGACCAGGTAGAGGTCAGGAAATTGTCCTGACAGGCAGAGCAGGATAATCCTTATCCAAAGCAAGTTGTAGCTTTCTTTTGTTCACACAGGAGGTTGCAGGTGCGAATAGATTATACAAGTTCAGAAGGGAATTAGGCAAATTCATGGGAAGCATGTCTATAAACAGACACTAATAGGAATAGGCAGAAATGTACCTGTAGTATCCTTAATACAGTGAATTGAAGCTGAGGGAATAGAAAAGATAATCAACCATAAATAACAGCCAAAATCAGTTCTTTGTGAAAATAACCTCACATTGCCCCGTCAGGCACAGAAGTCCAGGCAAGACGGGCCATGTTCGTAGGAGTACTGCTAATATTAATTTCTATTGCTATTCTTTACAAAATAAAGTGCCAGGAATGGGAAGGAGCTGGGACAGAGAGCTAAGGGAAGAGCCTTGGGTTGTGACTGCTGTTGCTCCTTTGTTTACAAAAGTTGGAAAAGGTAGACAAGAGAAATTTCTGGAGTGGAGAGCAGCCTCCTCCCTCTCAGCAAAAGCAACACACTTCCCGTCTTCCTTCAGTAACCATGGGAGTCAGCCAGGCTTTGCAGATCCTTGTTGCATAAGGTGCCATCTTTTAATGAAGGAAGAATGAAGGGATTGGAGAAAAATTTGCTATAGGGAGTAGACGGTGAATAAAAGAGATGCACTTAGTTTCTCCAAGTAGCTTACAAATAAGAAATACATTCATCAGTCCTCTGAGGTCTCTATTGTGAGTGGAGCCTGCTAACTGCAGAATGCTGTAGGCTGTGTCTACTTTATTCAGTTCCCTAATCAGAGTTCTCTTAGTATTTCTTGGTGCTTTGAACTGCTACTTGGTATTTGAGCAACTTTGAAACAACAGTCCTAAAATGTTGGAAGTAAAACCATCTGTTATCAATTGCATTTAAAAATAATAAAACCACTTGATTTTATTAAATGCTCCATAAAATATAAAGTGTGCTTTCAAAAGTTACACGTGTTGAGACTGGCTATGTTAGAAATAAGTATAGTATTGACTGTTAAGGATTCTGTTCATACTACATTAACTTCGGTTTTGTATGTTTCTATATTAAATGAAATGGTTCATACAATTATACGTTTATGAGATGAAAAAGGAACTACTTTTTTATGACACTGAAAGATCTGTGAGAGTACAAAGAAGTTCTGTTAGTCCTTTACAGTTTTCTGACTATTCTGTAGAAGGGGAGTACCTCTTGAGAAAAAACACTTATGACCAGATTCTTTACATACTTTGACCTAATAATTCTGGGCTAAAATTGTACATGGGTTTAAATAACAAGTCATATTTTGCATTTCTTTTAATCAAAGTTCAGTACTGCAAATTTATTGCAACCACCCTTAACTGTATTGCATGTAAATATAAAAGGCTTTGTGTGTGTGTGTGTGTGTGTGTGTGTGTGTGTGAAAGAGAGAGATATATCTGAATTACTAAAATATGGTTTGAATCTGATGCTCTGAACACACTCCTGTGTCCATATACCCTGTTAAAATACGTTGAGCCATTTTGCCCTTAGACTGTTCTCACACCACAGCTATTAACTGTCTGTAAGGTTAATGAACCTCCTAGAAGCTGGATATCTTTGCCCATTTTCTTGGTATCCACATCTTAACTCCAATGCAAATATTACTTTTGTGTTAAGTGACTGAGTAATAAGCACACAATACCTTGCAAGTGAATTCTCATGAAGAAGGGAAATGGAAAGGCATCCTGATCATAACATAGTACACATAAAACTTAAATGGTTCCTACAGCAGCCCTTGAAAGAGAGCTGTTTTGTGCCCAAAGAGCAGTTCTGCATCAAGACTTGGTTCTAATCAAAATCCCAGGGCAGGCAGAGAGTATCTCTCCTTCTCATTCTTCTCATGATTCTATTTGTCCTCAAAAGCCTATGGTAAGAAAAGATATCTTTTGGTATTACTTGTCATCACAATGCACTTGACAACTTCTCTATATAACTTTTTCCCTCTACTGTTTTTTTGTTTAACTGAATTTATATACTTTTAATGACTTAAGACTGACAGTATTGATATTTTAGAAGAATGATCATGTAGGATAAAATAATATGATGCTTAGAATTATATCCATTAATGATCAATCTTCATATTGGAGTGCACTACTACTTCTACTTGGATAAACAATTTCTGGCAGCTTCCAAAGCATAAAAAAATAAGAAAAGGGCTCTGAAGCAGAAGGATTCATATCCTCAGAAGGAAGCTGTAGAGATATAAAACAGGATAAAGTGTGAGAGGGGAAGAGTGATCCTACTTCTATAAATATATTTTTATCTGCATGATATATCCTTCTCCCTTCGAGCCTTTCTTTTCTATTGTGCTTTTAGTCTCTCCATTGCAGGGTTTTACTATTTGTTATGCCCAGTCATAGCAGAGTCTGCAATATATCTGCATAGCATTCCTGATTTGGAGTTTATGAACTCTAGAGGAAATGCTGCTCTGCTCTTTCTTGGCTGACATGAAGCAGGGTGGCTACAAAAGCTGTTCTCATTTGGCGGGCAGAGAGTAATGGGACACACTAGTGTATCCCTACCTTTTTCTTTCCTTAACCACAGACTATCCAGAAGCTGCAGAGCCTTTTGTATGGCCTGCTGTGGTGCAGGGTGGTCTGGTGTAAGGCTCATCCTATTCTAGTGCAGGAGGTTATACCCCAATGGAAAGTCTACTCAACTGCATGGTAGCCAGATAATGAGAGGTGTCTACTAAAAGCCCCTCTATTTCAAATACTGGGCAGTTACAGGCTGTTGATGGTGTCCAGAAGGGCAATGCTCGAATTACTAGTTGTGGATGTGGCTAGCGGAATATATGCTGAATGCAACCCCCCTAAAATCTTATGTTTCCCTCCTTGACTTTTCGGGAAATTTAATCATGTGTGTTAGTATCTTTCTAAATTCATTTATGCTCCTAATCCTGTGGGTGGGTCTTTTCTTCAGAATGAAGAAGTGTGCATCCAAACTAGATCAGATGTCTAGCTAGTGTTTATGCACACTGAAAATGGCTCTCTCTATACCAGAGTACATTTTGGATTTAAAACTGCATGCCATTTGTCATTTAAATGAGTAAAAATATCCCGTTTATGTCTCTCATAGTGGTCTGCGACGTCCATCACTGTAGTCTATAATTCTGTTATCACTTTCATCTGCTTTAATAATTTCTGCCTCTTTTTAAATTCTTAATCCTCTTTTTGACAAGACTAACTCATTTATTTTCTTCTGGTGCTTTAATTAACAGGGTTTATCCTTCTCTTGGTAAGAAGGGTGTAAACAAAAAGAATTTTGACTAACAGTCAAAACTACAGCATTTCCACTACAGCATAAAAACTAACTGATGAGAGGGAAAAACCCCACACAATAGGAGCTTCAAATATCATTAATACTGAAGTTGGGTGCTGCATCAATAAAAATACCATTCACTGTGGTATAACATTTATCCCTACAAGCGTATTAAATACTCTTCTGGAAGCCAGGGCTACGTCCTCTCATATCTGATAGCTTGTACTGCAGGTTTGAAATGCTACTGCAGCACTGACATGCATGCACTTCTAACTCACACCACTTAGGCCCATCGATAATCGAGTTACAGAAGAACGTCCAATTTAGTCTAGAATCAAGTCACACAGTTACCACACCCATTGTGTTAGCACTAGAGCTTCATGTTCATACTGAACAGCATAATAACATCTGATAAAAACCTTCAGCCACCACAAATTTTT
Organism: Tapera naevia; assembly: GCA_033556795.1. NCBI lineage: Eukaryota > Metazoa > Chordata > Aves > Cuculiformes > Neomorphidae > Tapera > Tapera naevia. Next base: position 662,912 of record JAUMJJ010000033.1, on the reverse strand, counting down.
CACATTACTGTATTTTCAATAGCATTATTTTAGATTATGTTTAACAATTCAAAAGCGTTGAGCAAAGCAAGTGCTCTCAGAGGGATTTGGTGTTCTGGGTTTTGATGGGGTTTTAACATGTGCATATATTTGGTTGCTCTCTCCATCCCTGGAATTGAATTTTCTTTAGAGTTTTGCATAACTTACTTTCAACATATGTCTGGAATAGGAAGATTTATGGTCTAGATGATCAAATCAATTGTGAAATGGCTATTTTTAGGATTATGGATATGGTTTTTCAGAGAAGTACAAGTGAGATGCACAAACAAAAAATTATGAAAAGTAGAATATCTATTATGTAGGCTTTCACTGGTAAAATTTATTAATAAGTGAATTCCATGCAAATAGCTTCATTTGATTTAATGAGAGAATACCAGCATCAGATTAGATGAGGGGAAAAGGGCATTTTAAAGAAATATGTTTATAGGCTGAATTCAATCATGTTTTCTAAATGTGAAAAATTACAAAGACAAGTACATTGAGATTGATTGAGTTATTTACATGGGTTTGAATTTAAGCTTGTATTTAAGTGTCTTGCTGAACTGGAGGAATAAAAGGGAGCTTTTCAATAAGAGCATTTTTTCAAATTATTAATTAAAATGTAGAACAGTTATTTATTTTTTTCCGCATAAAAGTCTTAGCTAGTCAAAAAGCATTAGAAATAAGCAGAAAGCAAGGCATAAAGATAACAAATTACAGATCTAATGCCAAGAAATATGGTTATGTCAATGTTCAGAACACCTTTGCTCAAGTATTAGATAAAAAAATAAAACCTATGCATCTTTAAAAAATGTTAAAGATGCTTCTGGAGTTTGATAATATCTCTTTACACTTTGCTTTGGACCAACCAGCTGGAGAGAGCATGATTAACTTGTTTGTTTTCCAGTGAAGACAGCTTAATTTCCAATTCAATGTTGTTATTTAAAAAAAAAAAAAAAAAAAAGAGAGAAAATATTTATGTACAGCATTTGTGTCAAATACTGAATAATGCATATAATCCATCTGATAGTTTACTGTATGAATTTGGAATTAATTGAAAATAATTATGAAATCTTCTCACGTTTTTTTCATTATATAAGCTGAGAACAATTAAATAGCTAAAAAAAATGTATGCAAGATAAAATATATTTATTTAATTTCAATCATTGTAAGTTGTCTGAATATAGAAAAGAAAGTGTGGTTTGTTTACCTGGGAAGGTCGCATGGATTTCTCAATAGCAATGAATGCATTTTTTTGCCAGAGATGTGGAATGGCTTGTGCAGTTATGTGTTGCTAACATATGCATTTTGAACATCTAAACCCAAATGCTGATTAAAGCGACGCTCTATCTCTCTGATGCATCATAACCTTGCATTTTTTCATTTCTTGCAGAAGGGAATCCATATACCTGGTGGGTTGGAAAAGCCAATGAGAAGCACTACTATTGGGGTGGATCAGGACCCGGTATTCAAAAATGTGCCTGCGGCATTGAACGCAACTGTACTGATCCCAAGTACTACTGCAACTGTGATGCTGATTATAAGCAATGGTGAGTGGTTTACAAGAAAGCAGGGCGAGAATGACCAGAATCTCTTAACTTTTACAACACTGCCATTATTTTGAATGTCCTTTGTTTATATATTTCCTTTCTTACCAAGGAACAAAGGCGAAGATACTATATTTATGACCCCTCCTGCATGTTCTGCCCATCTCTTCATTTCTATTTTATTCCTGGGATCTGTGACTGTCAAATATAAGGAGCATGTTTATATTTCCAAGTCAACTGAAGTATAGAAAAGAATGCTAAAGTTGCAAAGTCAGGTCCTAATAGGAAAGGCCATCGTTATGGCTGTCCATGCAAACATGTCTCCATTATCTTCGGTTATATTGCAGTACAGTATTTAATTTTATCTCTGCAAATTATTTTTTTTCCCAGAATTTATCTTTTTTGGAGTACTATTGCTGCATTTACCTGTCGAACAGGAAGGAAGGAAGGAAGGAAGGAAGGAAGGAAGGAAGGAAGGAAGGAAGGAAGGAAGGAAGGAAGGAAGGAAGGAAGGAAGGAAGGAAGGAAGGAAGGAAGGAAGGAAGGAAGGAAGGAAGGAAGGAAGGAAGGAAGGAAGGAAGGAAGGAAGGAAGGAAGGAAGGAAGGAAGGAAGGAAGGAAGGAAGGAAGGAAGGAAGGAAGGAAGGAAGGAAGGAAGGAAGGAAGGAAGGAAGGAAGGAAGGAAGGAAGGAAGGGTCAGAGAACTCTGTATCAAATATAGACACTAGGGCAGCGTTGCAGGACGGAGGTAGGTTTGGTTCCGTGACAAATTGGTAAAGATAAAAGGAATATATTATAATAATAATTCTGATAATAGAATTAGGAGCACTTACAGTTTTTATTGCTTGGAGCACATCTGTGAATAATAGTCTCTGTACCATATGTTGACTGTTTCCTTCCATGCTGAGGGAAATGCATGGGGAAATAGCACTGACTTTTGATCTCTTTTGTGGCCTCTCCACGAGTCACAGATGATAATTTAATAAGCTGCATTCACTCATTAATCCTTTTCAGTATACTCCATGCCTCTGTATACACTGAGATTATATAAAATCTACAAATAAATGGTTTCACATAATTATTAGATTTTTTTTAAATCTAAAATAAGGTTATTACTATAATAGATATACAAGTGTTCATAACTTCAAACAAGAAGACATTTACACAGTATTTCTGTGGATATGCATCGAGTTTTTTTCAGGAAAACAATTTTATATTACAAGATAATTTATGAAAATTAGTTATAAAACTGTATGTTATATTTTATTCTGTGGTGTACATAAATCACGAGAAGACATGAAAGCACCATTATAGTCTTTAAGGAAATTTTGTTAGTTTTAGCAGAATCTAACACATTCCAAAGTCGTACCTTTTGAGTTTTGAAACTATTTCAAGGAGTTTTATTAGTAGTTTTCTCCTGCCAATTTGATCAATATCTAAAAAGCAAGTGAGCTCCAGAGATAAGGAGATATCATTGACTTCAGTTATCAGGGGCACAGTGTTAACCAGGGCCTCCAGCACATCTGTGCTGTTTTCTGTTGATGGCAAAACAGTTCCTAGTTTGGACCACAGTATCTGCGACAGCACTTCTGAAGAATTGCCATGAGTGGGCAGATTCAGCCAGTGATTGCAATTGGAGCCTGGATAGGGCAGAAGTCATTGAGAGGATCAGAGGGACATCCAGTTGCTGTGAGAGCCTGCATCCATCAAACCTCGCTTTTGCATATTACAACTTGACATATTCCAGCTGTTGCATAAACTGTAGTGTATCTTCTCTTCCTTAGAGGTAAAAATGTGTTAGCTTAGGAATATTGGGAGCATTACTTTGGTACAGAGGGGATCCCCAAGGAAGGATTGACTGAGAGAAGTCCAGAACTAAAATCCAGGCATCGTGACATAGACACTAGTAAGCCTTTGTAATAGAGCTACATAGGTATTCCAGCAGTTGGAAATTACTGTTAGTACAGGGAACTTGGTAGCTCATGATGAGCAGACAGGTCTCAGCTCACACGCTGACAAAGCATCTTGGCACAGCTGTCACCCTAGTTCATCAGCATAACTTATTTTACAAGAACTTACAGTCCCCCAAAACTGAAGGGCTGAGTAAATGCCAAACTGGGTCTGGGAGGCAATGTGGGACTTTTGCAGTAATTGTATATCTTGGCCACAGCTGGTAACACTGCATTTGGTCGTGGAACGCCCACAATGATTTGCTGCTTCTGCCTATACAATATGAAAAATATTTATATCTATTTGGGGTTTTTTTCTCCCTAGGGTGAGAGGGTGCAAAGAGACGCAGTGGGGAGAAGGCAGTAGCTAGAGTAACAACTGTATTAGAAAAGGAAAAGAAGTAAAATGGGAAAAGAAGGGGGGATTGTGGGAATGAAAGGTAAATAAGGAGAAATTCAGCATAGAGATTCAAAATTTGAAAGGCAGAGCACTCTTTTTAAAGACGGTTGGGGAGCCACTGAGAAGTGGGTCGGGCTGAATCAGAATGATATAGAGTAAGTAGAATATTGCCCACATATTTTATTGTAGAAGTTCGAAAGTGTGTTAGAAATAAAGAAAGGAATTGCAGTTTAATGAATGGTCTCATAGTGAAGGCAGGAGAATGCTCCCCTGGAGAGCTGGATTCTGACTCTGCCCCTGAAACCACATTCTTGTGTGATGCTTGCCAAGTTTCATAAGCCATTTCTTCACAGAACAGTCATTAGTTTGATCCTAATTTTCTGGGTACCTAACTGGAAACCCAGAGGTCCAGTTTGTGGAAATACTGAACATTCACAGCTGGAACTGGAATAAGTGATCACTCTCTCTGAATGTACCTAATGCTTTCCTCTAAAGCAAAATAAAAAAAATGCCTGTAGGCAGCTCAGATGGAGCACTAAAAATGTACATGTGCTTTTAACCTTAACATCTTTCAAACTTAACATCCAATCTGTACAATGGAGATGATGCCAGAAACTCACATCATGGAGGTATTGCAAAGATAGGTAGATTTATGAAGCAATCATCTACTGTAGTAATGGGCACTATAGAAAATCCAATGACAAAATGCAGTCTTTACAGAAAGAGTTGAAATACACGTTAAATATAAAATGTGAGCCACATATTGAAGCATGAGCATAAATTAGAATAGTGAGCAGTGTTTTAGTAAATTAATGTTGTCTGCCTCCTGTACTGAATAATGCTGGAGTCCTCTGGAAAAAATAATAATCAGTGATCAGTCAAGGACAGTATTATAGTGTTGGGCACAGAGGACAAATTAAAGCTCTTTTAGCAGCCTGAAATACTTGTTTCTCCTAAATGTCGTGTTTGATTTGATTTGTTTTGTTGGTTTTTGGTTTGTTTTTTTACCGGGTATAAGAGTACTTTTGTATCAGTACATAACCAGCTGTGTTGATTACAGACTCAGTTACAATGTAATTTTTCACAGGGACTGGCATATGTCATAGTCTTGATATATTAATACCTTAAATCTGGATTGTTTTTCTATTAAAGCTTTTTAAAATTCACCAAGCAACTCTACACCTTGTCTGCCTGAATGAAATAGAAAAGACCACTCTGTAAGTCGTAGAGCTATTTAGCACATGCCTAGTGTGTTGACCTGGATAGCAGATAAAACAGACAGTAGATAGTGGCAGGGAATTTGAGATATAGAATTCAGATTTATGTGTATTTGCACGCATTATCTAAATTAGAACCAGGTTCTTAAGAGAAACCCATGTTGTTGTTGCAATATAAATATTAAGTAGTCATTTTTTGTCATGGTAAAGAAACAGAAACAGAGATGGGAAGAGCTTCACTCAGAGCAATCCTACCAAAATGAACCTTAGTCCCAAATTATCTGTGATCTGTGTCCAAAATTAAATTAATTCAGAGGTAAGTGAATCAGATTATAAAAAAAAAAGGTTAGATTTGCTTGCTAGCAAAGCTCATTTATTAAACGGTGTGTGGTTGACATTCAAAGTCAGATTGCCCCAATCTTTAGAGAGTAAATTCTACTGAAGCTGCTGTTATTAATAGCAAGAAATTCTCTGGGTTGTAGTTAAACAAAATTGTCTTCAAATCAGTAATTTTAAATAAAATGTCAGGCATTTTGGAAAAAAAAAGTTATCTTATTCAAGAAAAATTTTTATTATTCCTTAAGAAAAAACCTGGCATTTTAGAGCTAGACAAACTGTACCAATTAAGTAGTAAATGTAAATATCTGCAAAGAAATGTTGGTTCCTACTCTCTCTTGACCCTACATTCAGCCCAGATTGGTCAAATTTTCTACAACACAGGTTCCTTTCTATTTCTTATGTATTTCTTATGCCACGATATGTGAGAAGACATTATGTAATGCTGGGCATGAATTTCCTGGGAAAAGCTTTTTCCTTTAGCATTTCCCGATGAGGATGTAATTCAAGTTACAAAGTATGGCATGGACTCACCTGCCAACTATTGATGTGACTGCTGATCTTTCAAGAACTGTTTGGTGACCCTGAAGAGGATCAAAAGGGATTAAGAAGAATTTGAAGACAACAGTGATTTAGACAAATGGAGGAAATGAGCAATGAAACCAGAAGGAGGGACCCTAATTTTAGTGCTTATCCTCTGTCACATTTCGGAAAATAAAATTTCTTTCTCCAGACCCTGAAAAAGTATTTTATTTGTGAGGTGTTTGCCAGGACACTCTGCAGGATACGTTGCACCTTCCCTTCACAACTCTTCTCCTACAACAAGGCTTTCAGAAGACATTTTCAGGTCATGGGCTCAGATTGACATGAGTTTTTTGAGTGACAGAAATAAGGCCTGTCAGGCCACTGAAATGCTGGTCCATTGCTGTGGCAATGACAGGTAGGTCATTTGTAGCTGGATTTAACAGGTTATTAAAGGCTCCTTGAGCTATTGGTAGACATCAAGGCTTAAGTCTAGTATGTACTGATTCCCACTGAAATCATTGATATTTCAGTTCCTGACTCCCTTAGGCACTTTTGACAATCCATCTGTCCTTTAACTTTATGTGCTCTTGGTAAGAGAGCTGCTGTTGCAGAGAGTACTGGCTAGTTACATGATACTGGTATCTCTTGTCCTCCATTAGAGGCTGCTAACAATACATTTGGATATTTTTTGCCATTACTTTCCCATCTAGGCAGCAGCTGGAGTTTCCACAAAACTGTTACGTGATCAGAATCCTACCATTAAGTGAATTCTGTCATCTATTTATGTACCTCGTGTTTGTCTATTAGAGATTCCTGGAATCACAGAATAATTTAGTTTGGAAAAGACCTTTAAGACTATCAACCCTAGCTGTAAACCTAACACTGCCAAGTCCAGCGCTAAACCATATGCCCAAGTACCACATCTGCATATCTTTTGAATATTTCCGGGATGGTGACTCAACCACTTTCCTGGGCAGTCTCTTCCAATTCTTGATAACGCTTTCAGTGAAGCATTTTTTTCTAATATCCCATCTAAACCTCCCTTGGTGCAACTTGAGGCCGTTTTTTTCTCATCCTATTGTTTGTTACTTGGGAGGAGAGACAAACATCCATCTCACTACAGCCTCCTTACAGGTAACTGTAGAGAGAGATAAGGTCTCTCCTCAGCCTCCTTTTCTCCAGACTTAAAAAAACCAGTTCCCTCAGCCACTCCTCATAAGGCTTGTGCTCTAGACCAGCTTCATAGCCTTTCTTTGCACGTGCACCTCAATGTCTTTCTTGTAGTGAGGGGCCCAAAATTGAACACAATATGTGAGGTGAAGCCTCACCAGTACCAATTACAGGGGGACAATCACTACTCCTGCTGGTCACACTATTTCTGATGCAAGCCAAGATGCCATTGGCCTTTTTGGCCACCTGGGCACACTGCTGGCTCATATTTATCTGGCTGTTGACCAACACTCCTAGGTTCTTTACCCTCCAGACAGTTTTCCAGGCATTAGTCCCCGAGCCAGTCATGTTGTATGGGGTTGTTGTGGCCCAAGTGCAGTGTTGAACTCCACATCATTGGCATTGGCCCAGTAATCCAGTCTATCTCAATCCCTCTGTAAAGCCGTTCTACCCTCACGCAGATCAACATTCCCTTGGCGTCATATGCAAACTTACAGAGGATGCATTTGATCCCCTCATCCAGATCATTGATATAGACATTAAACAGAACCAACCCTGACACTGAGACCTGGGAAACACCACTTGTGACCAGCCACCAACTGGAAAACAATGTCAAAGACTTTACTAAATTCTAGGTAGACTATGCATAGGCTTTCCCTCATCTACTAAGTGGGTCAACTTGTCGTAGAAGGAAAACAAGTTGGTCAATTAGGACCTACCTTTCCTAAACCCACTCTGACTGGGCCTGATCACATCTTTGTTCTGTGTGTGCCACATGATGACACTCAATATGATCTGCTCTATAAGCTTCCCTGGTACCAAGTCAGACTGACAGGCTTGTGGTTCCTCAGATTGTCCTTCTGGACTGTTTTGTAGATGTGAAACATTATCTACCCTCCAGTCAACCAGGACTTCCCCAGTTAGCCAGGACTGGTGATAAAAGACGGAAACTGGCTTGGTGAGCACTTCTGCCAGTTCCTTCAGTACTGTCAGGTGGATCTTATGCATCTCCATAGACTAAGTTGAGTAGAGGTCATTATCATTTCTGCTTGGATTACATGAGCTCCATTTTACTCCCCATCATTTCTCTTTTCTGCTTCTCTCACAAAAGAAAGCTGAATGTTTTCATTACTGGTAACAACAGATTAAGAGTTTGGGACATGAAAACGACAAAGTGGAGAGATTAACTCCATCCAGCACTTGGCCGTGCTACAGCTATGCTAAGTAGCGCCTTTCAAATTCTCCTTTACTTTTGCCTCATTACCACCATAGGACTCTAGCCACAGACCACGGTTCTATTGGACAAGACTGTTTACAAACACAAAAGGGTTTTTTTCCTGAGTGTTCATATTATCATAATATGTACATAAGATTCATTTAAAATTAAGAATTATTTAAAAGTAAATTGGGGGGCAGATGAAGGGAGTAGCATCTGTTGCACAATAAGTTTTCAGGCTACTGGTTTCATGTAGACTTTGAAGAACAGTATCGGCTGACCTGGGGTTGTCTCTAATCTTTGTGTTGTATTGCTCATGCATAGCCTACAGCTGGCAGCTCTACTCCAGGATCCAGGCAAAGAGAGTATCACCTGGAATGCTTTTTCTCCTTTAGAGAGGTTCCTTGCAAGTACTGACAACAGCCATATGTGTATAACTCTTGGAATCTGATAGATTTGTATCCTGAACTAATACAGGTTGAGGGCATTAGGAATTTGGGGATTCAATGAATCATGAAACTTGCTAACATTACTCCTGTTTTCACTTTTTTTTCCTCCTGTACTATTCAGCTTTGGGACTGGATTGTGGCCTTGTTTATGACAAGCTGATACCACTTGACATATAACTGTCATCCTATTCACTGATATTGAAGAAAGTGTTTCTCCTCATTCTTGTGTCTAACAGCAGTGACCAAACAGCTGATGAACGTCTCAGCTTCCTCCAAAACTGCGAACACAAGAAAATGTGGACGTTGATGTGACGTGAAATAATTGTTTGGCAATCTGCCTTGTCTTTTTTAAAATAGCACCTTCTTACCTGGTGTTATATATTCAGTCCTGCACACTTATTTTGCAGTTACTATGACTTTCATGCCACAAGTAATACAAACTAGCATAGGTGAGGATGAAGTAGCAGAGTCATTTAACCCTGTTGCATAAGTAAAAAGGATTGAGCAGCCTTCTGAGGATGAAGGTGATTCCTGTTTAGCTTCAGGTTCTTCCATCATTCAATGCTAGCAGTATTGGATGAACTTCAGGGGAGAGTGATGACAAGATGTTATTCTTCTTTATTAATTTGCTCTATAAAATGATGTGAGGCAAAGAGTGTCCATCCTGTTGCTAACTTCACTTCTGAGTATCGCTGTTCAGATTTTACACTGTTCAGCTGACTTCAGTTCCAGTCAGTCACAGACAGCTGGCTTCATCCAGATTTTTTTAAGTTACGGAATGACCAAATAGGCAGTGCTGAAAAAAAATCTATCAGAATTAGGTACCTGTAATTATTACCCTCTGGTCTATTCTTGATATTGTTAGAAACATCCCACCATTTTTTAGAGGATTGTAAGAAATTTGTAAGGGGCTCATGAATTAGCAGGTGAAAATGTAGATATATGATTTTTTTTTTTAACTACCATACAGAGGATTTGCAATATAAGTCTCAGCATATTCACATTGTTTTCGTTATTGTATTTCATGATTAATGTATGAGTGACAAATCAACTGACCAAGAACAAAAATGTCTGCTATGTCTTGCCTAGAAACATACAGGATTTTCAGTTTGAATGAAAAGCTTATGGTCTTAACTTTAAAGTAAATGACCTTACTGCTTGTCAGGTAAGGGCAGAGTACGTTGAGCACTGTGTACTGCAGAATTTTCAGCTGCCAATTATTTTCTCCTCCTCCTTTTATTTGTGTGCTAGCTTAAAGAGTAATGACTCTGCCCTCGATGCAGTGATATAAAGATGAAATCACCCCAGTGCTGACCAGCCAAATGTATTTCACTCAGTACCTGACACTGCTTAGCTCTCGAAAAGAGTGCTTTCTTTTTCATCTTAAATTGTAGGACTCCCCTGACTTTTTTTTAATGAATCAGTGCAATCCTGTGAAGAAGGAGACGTATGAAATCTGTGACAACTTGTGTTATAGGATAGATGAAGACTGCAGTGCATGCTTGGCTGTTACTAATACTAGCAGTCATATTTTAGCTAAAACAATCACAAAGGAGTCCATGAAGCTGCAGGTATTAAGCCTTCAGTGCAAAAAAAAAGGCATGTCTGTTTTCACTGTTTGTTCTTTGGTGTACAAGTGTATATATACATGTATGTATATATATATAAATAACGGGGAGAGAGAAAGTAATCCTGCTGGGGAAACGGACGTGTGTGAAGGAAGAAGAGAGGGAGGGAAGGAGAGAAGGAAGTGACTGGAGGAAGAGAGAGTTCAGAAGGTGAAGACATTGAGAGTTACTGCGCATTCCTAATGCATGCCTCAAATTTTAATTTCCAGTTGCATTTTTAGGAAATGAATAAGGAATAACTTTTAACTCTAGCATATCCAACAAAATGTCCAATCTGAATATTGAAGTGCCCAGTTGCAGAACTTGCAAGGGTTAGGTGTCAAAATGCTTTGATCTTCCAGTTGTTTTCTTCCAATGTATGTTAAATTATGTACTCTTGCTGGCTTACATGCATTTCCTGAAATTTATGGACTTGCCTTATTTGAAAAAAAATGCAATATCCTTAACGACTGTCTATAAATTTATCAGAAAATTACCAGCCTAACAATTTCTGTATTTTGAGAGAAGGGAAAGAGAAAAAATACATTTATGTGTTAATGCATTTTTGCCTAGCAGAGGATATAACAAACAATAGACAACCTGCCCTGCTGTAAATAGGGAAAAAAAGAATGGTATCTGAAACGCTTTCTCCTCTGTCTGGCAGCTGGCTTTTTTTCTTAGACAAATTCAGTAGTTTTCTGATGGATTATGAGTTCTTTCTGCATGTAAGCAGCCTGAACAAGTTGCAGTTTTTTGTAAAAATCAGGGTCTATTTCTTCCCTTGCTTTATGACTGTTTTGTTCTTGCCATCTGCAAAATATGATGAAATATATATTATAAGGAAGCAAAATGTAGACGAAACATGATTTTTTTCTTGTTTTCATTGTCAGAGCAGTAGTTCAGCATCAGTTGCTAAATAATTTCTGTGGGTTTTGAATGTCTGCTACTCTTGTGTGTTACTACTTACGATATTTATGCTGATTCAGTCTTTTAGCTGAGAGATTTTTGTATGGAGCACTTATTTCTAGGTGGTAAGCATAACAATGTGTGAATAAAATAAGTCAAGTTTGTATGGGGAAATGGATATACTTATCATGATATCTCTAGTTATACTTTTGTATTAGTTGTAGTACGATGAAGAAGATCATGTATTTCAGTTTTTAGGCTACCACCTCAGCCTTAGTGCAGAAATACATATGGTAATGTCCACACAAAGACTGTTATAACCTAAGTTTTGTGAAAGACTTCATACACAGTTATTTTGGTGGAGATCTGTCATCTGACCTTCATGTAAAGGGAATTTATGATATTCATGGAATAATGATCTGAGGCTTTTCATTCTGGATGTGCAGAATGACAGGAAGTCAGAGATGCTTGAGAATAGAAGACTGTCTTTCTTATGCTCCATTACATGAATAGATTTGCCAAGAAATTAAAGAAAACATTGAGCAACTGAGCTTTTGTAGCCAGAATCCAGTAATGAGGGAAGAAATCCACAAAATCTATGAAAAGGGAGTCAAAACTCTACAAAGTTGTTAATCTGAGGCATCAGATTAACATCTGAGGCAACTCCCCTATGAAGACAATTCAAAAAAAAGGCGATATTTTCACCTCCATTTTATAATGGAAAACAACCAAAAGAAATGAGAAAAATTAGGGGATAGGTCAAAAATAGAAGTGGAGAGGGCAAAATGTGGTTCTTGTGAGAAAGAAGAACAGCAGGAGCAAGACATTGAGGATTATCATATGTGGGAATTCAATAACAGGGAGACTAGTCTTTGCCAGAAACTCATCCTAAAACGGCTGTTACTTCTAGTAGTTAACTGTTACAATTGGCATTAATTTGACAGTTTCGGTATGTCATTGCATTGTATTATGTACAGACAAATGGAATCAGGTCATTTAGCATCGTAATCATTTAGATGAGGTCCTGACTTTCTTTGTAGTCATGAAAGACCAAGTATAACAACAGGTCATTGATCCTCACTAGGATCTTCGGCTGTATTCCATTAAAAGAAAACGGCTAATAATTGTCAGTGCAAGTAATACTACTGACATGCCTGGCTCAGAGGAGAACCAGTTGTACTGACAACAGCTCATAAAATAAATCTTTGCTATAAAAATGATTAGTTAAGAATGATGTTTCATAGCAAAGTCTCAGGACTGATATAGATCACTTTGTGGTTTCATCCACTATCATCTTTATTTCAGAACAATGCAAACGATACTGTAAAGGAACTTGTTCTCTGGTTGTATTTTTGAATATTTTCCATTTCTTCTCACTATCTAGAAAATTATATTAAAATTTTTCTTATTACTTACCTTAAACTATGCTACTAGCCTGTCAAAGACATACTAATAATATACTCTGGTGGTTATGAGTTTCTATTCCTAAATCAACAACATCAGCTCCAAATGTTTTAAAAATTAAAGATTGATTTAAACAAAGAGCTTGCTTACTCTCTGTCTCGACCACAAAGAAACACAAATATGTTGCAGGCTTGATAAAAACCTTTGTTAGGCACTCTGAAAAACATTAGCTGTGACAAGGAATACCTGTGCAACTCTCTTATGTTTGGAAATACCAAAGGTAAACCATAGATCTTCAAAAGGAAATACAAGCTACTGTCTAATAGTGCTCCCTTTACCAATGTTTCAGCTTTAGAGGTCTCCTTTGTCTAGTTACAGACATTTGCAGAATTTACAGATGTCACAGTGTGACTTTTTCTCTATCACTTATCCATTTAGACAGCACCATCAGTTTTGTCACAGTAGGAAGGTAGTATTGCCAAATGGTGAGAGGTTTGTTTCACCAGGTGGAAATATGACAGTGTGGCACCTCCCTGAAAACTCCCAAAGTATATTTAAACTTTCTCTAATGTACCTTGCTGAAAACTGAGCAGGAAGTATTTAGATTAAAAAGCTGTATTTTTAAATTATCTCTAATAATATAGACTTTATGCATTCATTTGGAATAAAACTAGCTTTATCAAAAGGACAGCATATTCAAAATATAAGGGAATTGATTTAATTTCTCGTCATTAGCAATAGAAATGTATTGTTAGTATGGAGAATGAAGAATGCAATTCCAAACAACAGGGGAATTATAGACAGTCAGACTCCAGGGCTGAATATTTTTAGGGAAATTTTATTAGTAATGCTTCATGCTATTACTTCTGTAGAAGAGGGATTGCCACTAAAACTGCACAGAATGAAAATTGACACTTCATCGTAATTTTGTGTTTCATGGTGAACTTCATCAATTTTTTAATCTATGATGTCACATATATCTTCTCCATCAATCTGGACACTTCATATAACTTTAGTTGATAAGGCAGGTATCCTTGTCATCTTTACACGTAAATATCCTCAATATTTTCTTGCCAAAAGACCTCAAAGATTTGGGTTAACAGTAAGACCTGTCATCTTCACAAACTAAAAATTATTATTATTTGGTAGGTGCTTAGTTGGGGACCAGCGCTTATATTATATTTACTAGGGATTTGTAAAAATAGTAGAATGAATAATGATTAGAAGCACTGTCTACAGTCATTCAGTATTTCTGGAAAAACAAGGTAGTTTACCATAGAATTATAGAATGGTTTGGGTTGGAAGGGACCTTACAGATCACCTAGTCCAGGTGTGCCAAACTCACGGCTAGATGGTTGAATCCAGCCCTCCACTTGTTTTATCCAGCCCGGCACTTGTTCCTATCCAGCAGCAGCAGCACCAATCTCCTTGTCCCTGCGCTCCTGCCAGTGCTGGTCACATGTGCAGCAAGTGACGCGTGTTACACTGCAGGAGCAAGAACAGTGGGAGCCGAGAGTTTGACACCCCTGATCTAGTACAACCCACCCCACATATTTCAAGGATTCTTAACACAAAAAGGTGTAAATAATACATAATAGAACTGCCAGAATGCATCCTGACTTTTATTTTAGTTCAGCTCTATAGAGAAGACCTAAATTCAAGGAAATGCAAGTTTCATGGAGGTACTGAATAATCTAATATTCTATTTTATTAAATCTTTTTCATCTTCTGTCAAGGAAGTGAACAAGAAACACAGAATGAGGAAAGAGTCAATTGCATGTCGTCACAGCATAACTTGAATGATGAAGACTGGAGGTCACCCCTGTTAACGAAATGGGAAAGTATTTTGAAATTGCAATAAATTTATGTTTTCTTTCTTTGTAGGAAACTAAAGCAAAAAAAAGACTCAACTCTTATTTTAATGATCTCAAGGGTATTTTTTGAAAAGAGTTAACCACTTGACCACTTCATGCTTACTCCTGTGATTGATCTGGGATGAATATTATCCCATAATTCAAGAAACTTAAAACTCTTATTATTTCTGTTAACATTAACGTTTAGCAGCTTTTTTACTAGTTTCTTTAATGATTACTGAAGGCTCAGAGAAGTGTCTGTTCAGCTGTTCCAGAGTTCAACTAATCAGTCGGTCTTTCATACCTGTCCTAACTTAACTTTCTTAATTTACTTAGTTTTTTAAAGAACCTTTTATTGAGGAACTTCTGATATTTATAGCACCTACCTCCTTATGATTCTATATGATTTCAGTCTCTGCTTCTGTGTTAATGCTTGCAAATCATTTATGACTATGTATCCTTATAAGCTGAGTATAAATTATACTGCTGAAGAATGTAGGAGAGAATTGGAAAACTACAAAATTCTTGGGTTGAGATAAAGACAGTTTAATAGGTAAAGCAAAATTTTCATGCATGTGCAAAGAAAAATAATTTAGTCGTTACTTCCCATAGGCAGGCAGGTGCCTAGCCATCTTCAGGAACACTGGACTCCATCACACATAGTCGCTACTTGGGAAGGCAAAGACCGTAACTCCAAGTACACCTCATTACCTCTTTTTTCCCCACATTGCTGAGCTCATATGGTATGAGATATCCCTTTGGTCAGATGGGGTCATCTGGCCCAACTATGTCCTCTCTTAGCTTCTTGTGTGCCCCAAGCCTACTTGCTGACAGGACTGCAGGAGAAACAGAAAAGACCTTGACTCCATGTAAGCACTCCTCAGCAATAATTAAACATCCCTGTGTTTTGGTCTCAGATCTAAAACATAGCGTCATAAGAGCTATTGTCAAGAAAATTACCTCCCTCCCAGATAAAACCAGTACAGATGTGATCAGATCCTGTAGAAGCTAATGTGGCTGCTTGCAATATTAGAGAGCTGTCCTCAGTGACTACAGAGTCTCCCACGTTGCCTGTGTAGTCTTTGCTTACAGGTAGAAGTGGTAGACTTCTTGTTATCCCTATATCCATGAGGCAACTTTTATTTTATAAACTTGTTTTAAATCAAGAAGTACCTGGAGCAAACTACCTTTAAGACATTTGCAAATGAACATACTTAGTCCATTAAAATGCGATACAATACTGTCAAGGCTCGCAGTGCACCAGCTGCAAATACTTTGGGACCTAGGGCTTTGCACCCAAAGTATTGCATTTAATTTCTGTCTTCACCTAATGCTTAGAAAAATGGCCCTGCCTGAAAGATCAGAAAAGTGCATCCTGTGTCCTTCAGGGTAAGCTTCCCCATAAGGTCTCCCCAGAATTGCTTGGAGTCCTGAAAAGCACCATTCTTATGGATAAGGGGGCGGTTATTAAGACTTCTCACCCACTTCATCATCAGCATCCTTTGGCTATGACCATACTGTCATGGGATATTAAAAACCTGTGGCCAACAGCCTTTTCAGTCCATGCAGTCAGGCCTGTGACAGCACACTGTGCAGTAAAAAGTCTTGAGGTGTTCATCAAGTATTGTGTTCAGAAGGAATTGTGTTAAGAAATGGATGGTGAGGTCTGCTAAGTCAGCTTTAGTCTTTTGTTGAGGAAAAAGTGATAATGTGTAATATAGGAATAGTTGAGCTCAAAGGCTAACAAGAAGGATAATGGAAATCCGTCAGAGCGCTAAAGTGGAGCAACCTGGCTAATGAATAGGTCACTCATCCTGTAGAAGTGTGGTCAACAAAATGCTAAACAAATGCTTGATATTCTACAGTCAGTGCAGCAAAATAGATTTTTCTAAACATCTGCATTTGGTCTAATATTTAGCAACAAGTATAGCATGGCATACTTTCCCTATATTTAAGTCCTAATCTCAGTCATTCAGTTGTCTCGTAATGCTGTGAGGAAATGCAGTGAGAGAATCTCTTGCTACAGTCCCACAGAACCCAGCTGCTTCTTGAGGTGACACATTGTTGTAAACATTGCAGGAATAGAATTTTTTAAAACTTGACTAAGAACATTATTTATTGTCCTTCCTTATTATTTCCATTAGTGGATAACACATGGATAAGCACACATAAAGACAAGAGGTAAGGGTTTCACAAAAACATGTAACGGTCATAAAGAAATTAACCCATAGATAAAGTTACATGTAATTGCAAAACAAGGTCATTTGTCTTATTAGCAAAAGCTCTAAAAAGAGACCTAATTGAAATGAAATCAATTCTGAGACATAAGTGCATGTTTATAAGCAGAGGAATAGTGACAATTATCCGCATTTTCCTTGTCCTTTACAAAAATACAAAAAATACATCTGTTAATTGCCTCTGTGCTATACCATTGATTAAAATGTGCTTGAGGATACTGTAATTTTCAGTTTCAGACAATTATTTTTGACAAATGGGTGTTATTTTAAAATATTCTGTAGTGGGCTACTTCATTATTCTTCTAGCTAGAGCACTTTCATGATAGTAGACCCCACTTTCCTTCCTCAGTATATGCAGCAACATCACGCATTGTGTTTATAGCACTGGAAAAGTTTTTGCTGGATTTTGTTTAATATATTTAGGATTCGGTTTTATACATTTTTTTTTCTATTTGAAGTGGCTTGATATTTGAAATGGCTCTTTATTCCCCATCTGCTTATCATTTCCAGGATAATTTAAGGAATCTACCTTTCACAGGTCACACGAAACAAAAAAAATTATGTTTGACAACATCAAAAAAACATGAACATGACGATTTCACTATATTGAGAGATGTTTTTAAGCAGTTAGGGAAAAGCAGGATTTGTTTTGAGACTACTTTTACTAATCTTTTAAAGTTTGAAACAATTTTTCTATTTATTAGGTAAGCAGAAAGAAAATAAGAAAATTTGTGTAATTGATGATTCCCACTCTGGACAGGAGTAGGTTAAAAAATCACCATGCTGAGTAAGGAGCTACAGATGTAAAAGCTGTATGATACATATCAAAGACTATATAAAACTGGTCATTGGTCCTGCTGGGGTAAGTGCCCCTTTGAAAGAAGCGTCATTCTTGTGGGTTTTCCTTCTTCCACATACCCATGAAAGTAAAAGGGGAAGCAATTTTCTTGGGCTAAGACTGGAGATAAAATTTAAGTACAATGTGATAGTTACCACTAGGGACTGAAAGGAAGCTGAGGTCTTCTGAGGGAAGGCGATTTGCGATTGTGTGTAATACCATAAAAATACAGTATTTCAAGATTAAGAATTGATTATAGATACAGAAAATAAGATGTTATGGTTGTTACAATTAAAGGTTGAGATCAGTCAGAATAGAAATAGCTTACTGAAACATAGGTTCAAACATCTAAGCTTTTTTAAAAAAAAAAAAAACAGACATGGTTGGGGCCTTTACAGAAAGGAAATAAATAATTGAATAGTAACTTCTCTTGGAATTTTACTTTTAATACTATATGACACTACTCTTTTCCCATCTTTTGTCTCTCATAGCTATTTAGTTTATTATTCATAAGAAGGATGCTGGTATGCTTAACTTTCACAAGTAACATACAAGTTATTGTAAAATAACAAGTTATTCTCTAGCAAGTAATGAAATTTTTCTGTGTCATCCAAAATGTCACCTATGACAGAGAAGTAGGATGTGTGTAATTTTTTACAGAGAACAGAATACAACACACCTGAATACAACTTTATTCATATAAGACAACTTTGTACTTACTAACAAACTCTGTTTTACAGAAGCCCAAAAGTAAGGCTAAAAGGGCTCAGATATCATCTATATTAAGAATAAACCACCACAAATGAAACAACAGTTTGGCATAAAGAGACAAAGGAGAAATAATCATGAAAAATGCTCCCTAGGAGATAAAAATCTGGAAGACAGAATCAAGTTACTTATCATTTGTATGAAGAAGATTTTGTGAAGTTGCCTAATCAAGCACTCTGTTCCAAGGTGTGATCAACCTAGATTTTTTTCCCAAAACATTTGGTGTCATAGTTATACAAGCAAGTGAAGAGAGAAGCTAAATCACAGCACCCTTATGTTCCCCATGGTGCCTTTTTGTGAAGCAGATGTTGAGCAGATGTTGGTTTCAGCATCGTATGATGTATGTGCATGGATATGATGTAAGGATAAACACTACAGGAAGTGCCAGTGAAAGGGTAAGACCAATGGTAGATGCTTATACAATTGGGTTTAACTGAAATTTTCTGGGCGCAGTAAGTACCATGCTTCATTATTTTCTAGATCAATTTCAACACCACGTTGTGCACTTTAGTACCTTATTGAACTCAACAAGCATATAGGAGCTGAGGTTAGCATTAACTATATCCATTTGTTATTTTGTCATGGCATACTAAATTATTTTTATTTAGCTCTTTCAGTCATATGAAATAAAACTGTCAAAGTTGTCAGACTCCAAAAAATGAAGCCTCTAAGCTGCTGCTCTGAGATTTTTAGTATTTCTTCCAATAAGATCCTCATGCCTTAAAAATGTGCCTAGAAGCAAGTTTGGATAGCTTGTAGAATAGATAATTGCAAAGATTTGTTTATTTGCATAGATCTTGCAATAATACATGCAAAGAAATATACAGATATTAAAACCACACATTTCATTACATAACTGCTTTTACTGTGCACACAGTAAAGTGTTACCGTTACTACAGTGCAAGCATTGTACAAAAATGTAATTAAAAATGCTTAGGGTTTTAAATCAGAGAATTTCTGAAACAGGTGGTAATACTCTGTATGGTCCTTTATGATTTTCTTCCCTGGGAGCTAAGGTCACCTGCTATTTCATGGGAGGTATCAGTATGTGTGAATGGATCATGGAATCAATACAGGGTTCTCTTTGTCAAATCAGTTAGGAAGAAAGACATTTGACTTTCTGAGCATGTTGAGTAATTGAATGGATCATTTAATTTATTGTCCTTCATTTAATTACATCTGTTTAGAACAGAGTTTTCTAAAGTTTCTGTCATAAAAAAGGCATTTAAAATTTTCTAAGGATGACTAGAAAGATTTTTGGCACTGTGAATGGTGGGTTATTTGTAATACTTTTATTTATTAACTATTATTTTTAAAAGGTATTTTGAATTTTGAAATATTTTGATTTAAATAATCATGCTTCAAAAAGAATTCCATGTTTTGAAAATGCCAAATAGAATTTTTAACTGACTTTTTTGAGCAAGCTATTTTCCCTTTCCAATGTCAATTTTTATTGAAAAATTCCTGTAGCATCCCGTTTCAGCCCTAGGTTCACAGGAGATCTTTGTTTTCTTGGCTTCAGCTGAGTCCCAAATAATCTTGTCTCCATAACCATCCAAGGTGAAAGGGACATCCCAATACAAGATTCAACAATTCTCCCAACAGAAATAACACACAGAGTCACTGTCCTACTTAAAAGATTTTGAAACTTAAACAGGAAATGGATTAAAATTTAAACAGATGAAAATCTAGAGGTTCTAGAGGTCAGTTTCAGCACGGCAGGATTCCTAGATTCCGTTTTTTTAAATATCTTGAAATATGAAAAGTTAATAGTGAAGTCAGAGTAGTTGCTGGACCCAAAAAGAGGAGGACCCCAAATTTCTTTTTTTTTCTGGGAAGGAACATCGAAGAAAAATAAAATTCCTAAGAGAAGCTGCTCCGCTTTAAGGAGAGACTTGTCTCCCCTGTTTTGATACAAGGAGAATATGAGCAAAAATTTAGCAAAACCAGTTTTTCCCCTGAAGTTGATCCTTACTGTTCAAAAGAAAGCAGAGCTCAGTTATCTATCTCCATTATTCACCTTTGTCTGTGGTTATTCATTTTCTTGCAAATTCCTACTTGGGAGGGAAATCAAGAAGTCCCTTTCAGGCAAGAGTCCTGTAGAACCAGTCTAAACTGTGTCTCTTTCCTCATGCATTTTTCAAATGAGACACATTTCTCACCAATTTCTCAATGTATCTTCATGTCCCTACACACACGGAATCAGGAAGTGCCGTGGTACCAATGGTGTGTCTTCTGGATTTAAAGGTTGCTTCTGAATTGCCAAATGTTTCTGCATCTCATCCTTGCCAAAGAAAGGAAAGGGAAGAAATGTTAAGGCTTCCTGTTAACTTCTTAACTCAGAAACCCTCATCAAACTACTTGCATAAATTTTCTGGTGATACAGTTTCGGTATCAGGCATCATAAATTGTTCAGCTGAATTTCACATGCTTGGTCATACTACAAAGTGTTATTTAGACAATCTGTCTTTGGAAGACTCATGAAGTTTTAAGTTTGTTGTAAAAAAAATAAAGGCGTAATTAAGTTTTTTTTAAAATAGCAGTAAAAATATTTTATTAGCAAGTTTTTGAATGATAATATTTACTGTACACCCTATCAAGTGTTCATTTTTAATCAACATTAAAGCATATAATCCTCATAAGCATGTTTATAATTATTCAAACTCACCTGTATTTAATTAAGAGGGTTACTGTTACGGGATTATAAGATTTGAGAAAAGGAGCAAATTTATTTCCTAATGTAATTTTAAAGTTTTTTCATCTTAAATGTCGAGGGATAGACGGTGTAAAGCGAAAAAGAGATCTAAGTCTCAATCCCCAGAAAATAGTGTGATTTAAATATTTCTTTGCATGCCTAATTTAAACTGGTTTCTTCTTCAAAGAAGAGTTGAAGTTCCTGAGTGTAACTTAGGTGACTTGTGCTAAATGCAAATTCCAGTGTTTCTTTTATACAGTTTGTTGTCATTGAGGATATCTTAAATTTGTTCGTCATTCTTCAAGTGGGACAATTTCGAATTTGATGCCTGTGTTTTAAGTTATTTTGATATAATATATTCATCTTTTATAATTTCTAAACAAGGACTACTTATGCCTGCTGTATCATCAGCCTCGTGTCTTTGTTATAATTTATCTTGTGTAATAGATGTCAAGGGATGGACTTGTTTATCTTAGGAATTTAGGTGCTGGGGTTAAATAGTATTCCATCATATTGTTCAGATTTCCAAGAGGTTAGTACTCTTAAAAATAAAAATAAAAATCCAGACTGATTCCCTGTTTTACTTCTGCGTTTTCCACTGGAACAAATGCCGTGAAGACCCTTGTTTGCACACAGCTAACAGCTGTACCTGTACGTAGGTTTTGCTTATCCAACCAAAACATCTCCTATGTCACAGTTAAGTGCATGTTGCTAAAGGCCAATGGCACTTTCTCATTTTTTCTTGCCAATGTGCTAGAGAAGAAGCTTAACTGCCTTAAGATCAGTCTTAATTGTAAGAGTTCAAATTTCTCCTTCTTTTGCTGTTAAGAATATGAGAACAGTATATTTTGTACAACCTCAGCCTGCCCAATGCCAGTGTGGAAAAAAAAATATGAATTGAGTTATGCCTTTCTATCAATTTATATCATCCCATATTGTAATGGGAAATTTACAATAATACCCTGTGACAGCCAGATCAAGGGTGAGTCATTAACTCCAGCTTAACATATAAGGGTATCTGAGATGACAAGACATGTAGGAAAGGGACAAGAAATCTATAAGAATGCCTGAGAACAGCAAATTCAAGTGGAAATTAACATTTTCAGCCTAGAGTTTAAAATTCCTAAGAAGAGCAGAGATAAGGGGAATCTAAAGGTATGGCTTTTGTGCTGTGTAGTACGTGCATAAAAACATTAACTAAATTTTATCAAAACCTTTCAAAAGTTAGCTAGTTCTGCTTTAATCCTAGCTTCTGTTTGCCCTGGTTTTAATCCTGGTAATTAGAGCTTGCATATTTCCAAGCAACTCACTTCCAGATTATTAAGACTGCTGCCAAAATTGCATCGTGCATTAATTGTAATCTTGGCTTCTTTTAGAAGTTCTAATACAAATAAAATTCTCATCAGAGATTTTTTGAAGGGAGAAAATATTAATACTTGGCACATCTGTACCCTTCACAGTGTTTTTTACAGACTCTCATTTACGGATATTAGGTGGACAAAACTGCTTTATACCTCTCAGATAGATTATGGAAATTCAGGGATTACAATAAAGGTAGTTGCATATTGAAAAGCTGAGTCTTCTGAGAGGTGGAAAATTGTATACCATTGAAATGGAAATACCTGGGAGTTTGTATTCTTCATATCACTGCTCAAAATTGAACAAGATGTGTTTAATACTGCAATTACAATCCAGTGGATGTTTTATGTGTAGTCTCAAAACAATTCCAGTTCCTTGAGTGATGTAAGCATATCCTTTATGATTAAGTCCATTTTGTAGTACATTCTTTATGAGTTTTCCTGTGTAGGACTGGACTGGCAATTCAGTCATGTCTAACAAAACTGAAGAAAACAATTTACTCCAGGAACAGAAGTCTGGTTGTATTAAATCATTATATAAACAAATTAATATTGATACAGAATCTTATCGTTACTTTGAATATGTCATTTGCTAGTATATGCATAATGCATTTCTTTTTTACATACCACAGAATGCTTATAAAGAGTAAGTAGATGATCATGATCAAAACAATAATAAATTTTACACTAATATCTGCTACTTTCATTCAAAGGCACCCTGAAGCAATTGCAGACTGTTATGTATAGGAAAAGAAATTAGAAATAGAAAATTACACTGAGATTTCATCAATATCTCCTGGTAATAATTACAGGATTTGATCAGATTCATTCATCTCCCATTTGGCCATTAATAGGAATATGATACACTCTGAATAAAATCTTTATTCTCTTAAGAGGATTTTCTTTGGTAAGGAAAAAACTTCAGAGACTTTCTCCACCCTCTTAATGTGCAAAGTCTTTAAATACCGGCAGAAGCATTATCACTTACAGGAATTGAGAGTTCCAGCTGTGATTATTTCTAAGTGTGTAGTACAAAGGCAAGCATTATAATGTCTTTGGTTTATAACTTTTTTGACTTTGTCAGCGCTGATTACTATGTCCTATGGAACTACAAGTACCTTAGAAAAGCGTAACAGAGCCACTCATTTTCTTGAGTGTATTTCTCTTTACAGTGCACGTGTCGGCCAAAAGCTATCGTTACCCCTCTTCTTGTAAAGAACAAATGAATTAGGCAGGTTCTGCTGGAGAAAAGACAAAACACTTCTCTAAACTGTTAATCCAGTACTCCTAGCCCTCAATAGCTCCTGTGCAGTGAAGAACGCATTTTCTACAATGATGAGATATCAGAAAATAAGGCTATTTCTGAAAAGACTTCTAACATTTAGTTTCATTGTCATGGAAACAATTTTAAAATGACCACATATCTCAATGCATACATAAAATATTAAAATGAGTAGGAGCGTGATCAGTAAAGAGGGAAAAAATTGTTACTGCTCCTTTATATTTCCTTCAAAAGAGGTGAAAGCTGTAGATGACAGGAAGAGGGCTGCCCTTTGACATCCTTACTTGGAGCTGAAATATTACCTCTTTTTGTGAGAGGGCAAGGAAACAAGAGAAAATCCAATAGTTTTCTTTTTACTGCTCTTTGAAGAATTCTTATTTTCAGTAGACACCTCCTTGTTTAAAATACTCTTTGAAAGAGTAACAATCAGCAGAGAAAGCCAGTCCCGCAGAAAATTCTCAGAGAGTAAAGTGATGACCTACATTTATCCTCTATTAGAAGGGAGTGAGTCCCATGGATACAGGTCTTTAGCAGAAACAGAAGATTAGATCTACATACCCGGATTTGTCATTCGCTCTTTTCTTTCTTAAAAGGAAAGTCCTTTAATCTCCCTTTTGTTATATCACGTGTCTCCATACTGATGAATACAATACCTTTGTAAAGGGCATTACAATCTGTGGATGAAAAGCAGTGTGCTACAACCTAGCACAATCTGCAGAAACAGGCTGTGAGGGTTCCCGTTCTCCACTACCCCTCCTTTCTAGCAGACCCCTGTAGTGGCCTCACCAACATAGCACCTAATACATCTGTGTCCCACCAGAGAGAGTTAGTGATCTTAGCAAGGCAGAGGGGCCAGGGAGAAAGGCAAGTTCTCTGAAGAGGAAGGACTTCTAGATTAAGGAAACAGTAATCTATTATTTGAAAAACTCTAGTAATTAAATCTCTCCATCACAGAGAACAGACACAAACTCCAATGAGCTGTCATTTGAAAATGTGATGGTTATTTTCTTAATTATTTCAGTTGTACTTGTTTTAAAAACATTGGTTTGCCTTCCATTTCTTCAGAAGGACCCAGTGAAGACAATGACTGGAGACAATACTGCAATACTGGAAAACTGTGAGAATTACCACAGATAATGCAGATCCCTGCTGTGATTCCCATAGCAATATAATGAGTCAGGTTGTAGAGCCACCTAAGTTAGAGAGGAAAAAGATTTTCAGTTTCCTAAAATCCTTAACAGTTCCCAGTTATAGTCATACTGTGTACTTCAGTAACTTATCCAGATTCTGAATTCGTTTTTCATCCTATGGTGTTTTTGAAAAAAAGGAACTCATTTTTAGATCAAAAGCTGCTTACTTTAGATATTCAATTACTTGACAAGGTATAGCTAAAAAGAAAGAGTTAAAAAAAGAGATAAATAGCTTCGTTTATTTTGCCTCCTTTTATTTTCTTCTGTGTCAAAAAGTATAGTTGTAGGTGCATTTTCTCCAGAGTGGTTACTTCTGACCTTCCATGTGTTTATGTCAAGAAAAAGACCAATACAAACCAACATACCAAAAAAAGGCAAAAAGCACCTGAAAGATAAGGTACCTAATTAAATTTTGTTTATTTTATTTTCTGTTTGGAAGAAAGAGCACTCAACCTGCCAATTGGATTCAGCTCTTGAGATGATAAAGGAAAAATTTTGTAACTGTGCATAGCAATTAGGTCTAAGCATTAATAAGGCAGGAGGTTACTCACCACAGTTGAAATAAGGAGTTTTTAGACATCACTATAAATTGAATTCTAGTGATCTTGCTAACTAAAATGGCATTTGGGCTGCATACTCGTAGTTAGATTCACAGTTTTAGGTTTTTTGGACTTAAGCACTTAGTGTTAGAAATGACAGCACTAAGATGACAAGCCTTTTCAGACAATTAGTCTTTCTCTTTTTTAATGTAATATTAAAAATCCTAAAATTAAAGAAGCACTGTTTCCTTGGTATGCAGAGGTCGTGCTGTTAGGATAGTAACTGGCAGCAACTAGAGCGAAAATATACACTTTAGGAAGCATTTAGGATTTTTTTTTCCCCCTCAGAAGGTATCAGCAAGGAGATCAACAGCAAAGTATTACCCACTAGTGTGTAACTAGTCAGTCTGGAAACAGGGAGACTCACACAAGCCTGTCTGAGTCCAGGACTGGGCCAAAGCAAATTGCTACTCTTGACTGTGTTCTTGGGTGTCAGTAGCTGTTATCCATCCATTTTCCAGTAAACAGGTAGTTTTATTGCTCAGACTTGTGTTGTTTGAGATGGGTTTCCAGACAGTAAAGCTGTACTGGTTTGATTGTTGCATTCCTATTCTTTTGGTGTTTTGTGCATTGAGCAATAATAATGATCAAGGAAATTGCTTTAATATATTTCAAAATTGCTTTCTTTCTCTCTCTCTAATTCAGGCGAAAAGATGCTGGGATGTTGTCATACAAAGAGCACCTACCAGTGAGTCAAGTAGTGGTTGGAGATGTGGACCGGCCTGGGTCTGAAGCCAAGATATCTGTGGGTCCTGTGCACTGTCAAGGAGATCGTAAGTTGGCTGGTTTTGTTCTCTTTAGAGAAGTGACTGTCTACTCAGAGATGTTTTTCTGTAAAAGCATGTCTGATTTGAGAAATTTTGTCTATAAAACTGCACATATAAAGGCTCGTCTTTAATTTAAAATATCTGTATTTGTCTTTGTTTCATGGTAAATGTGGCAACTTTGATTATTCAACTAAATTTATGTAGATTTAAGCAGTAGTACAGATGATTAGATAAGAATATCTCTCAACATCTGTGCTCCTGTTGAATGCTCTTGTCAGTATCATCATAACTATGCATATTACTGTAAACTACGGGGTATGAATAATAGCACAAAGGCAAAACTTAGTGCTGCAAACTGTTTACAGGCGTATAAAGTATGACAAAATTGTTGTTGAGTGTTAATGATATCGGGGCTAGACATTTTCATGTAAAACAGTGGGATTATTTTTTTCGGTAGTCTCTGATTTCCAGACTGAGTGCTTATAGAAGACATACATCCTCCAGTTCAGTCAGGGGATGATAGAGTAAATCAGTATAATGGCTAAATTTCCACTTACACAGAAAAAAGCTGGGGTGCAGTTAGGAGGATTGTATTCTTCCTTCAATCCGTTTTATTTTTCAGAAGATACAGTTTACCACTGAAGGGAGAGCAACTTCTTACAGCCCTCTTAAATCAGACTTAAACTTAAACTCTATGCAGTTGGCACGAGTTATACTCATCCTCTGTATTTGAAAGCCGTTCTGTCACAAGAGGTGCAGTAAGGAGAGGTTTCCTGATTTAATTTAAAATAACTGATATTTGAGTTGTCTATAAGGAAAACAAATCCCAACTGAAGATGCTACTAAAGAGTAGTATGTCAGCCTATGAGATCACAGTGAAGTAGAAATACTGAATGGGTGGGCCTGGTACATGCAGGTTCAACAATTATGGTTCAAACCAGTGTGTAACGTGGCGTAGCAGGGATGGGTATAGTTTGTCCTTCCACCTCTGCCACTTTACAGCTACATGCTTCCCATCTGCATGTTTTTAAGTACTATACAAAGGAGGTCAGTATCATTGTCACTGCCTTAAGTTAAAGTAAATAATCCCAAATGAGAGGAAATCACGTTCTCAAAGTCATCCAGCAGGACAAGTACAAAAGAGAGATTTCTGTATCCCAGTCCAGTGCCTCAAAACTCTAGACCATTGCTCAGTGATATAGTTGAATGGGCTTAGCCTCTTTATCTCTTCGTGATCTTTCTGGGTTGTGCAAATGATTCCTCCAGCTTTTATTAGTGAATCTGATGTCTAATGAGCAGCAACAAATATCTTGAGATGTTTACAAACTTTTATATCACCTATCTGGTGCTTGTTATTTACATGTTTGGCTTTTCATGGGTAAGTTTGTTTGTAGGTTTTTTTCAGCTATGTTTGACAAATATTTTCATAATAGACTCTTACAACTGCTGACTAAGAAATAATAATTAGCATCTTCCTTGCACCTGTATTGCTCATACCCAGAATCTGAGTGCCCCTAGATACACCTGTCTCTAAAGTATAAGCCACATATAGTACAAATGTAACCTCATTTGAGCAGACAGTAGCCTCTATTAGAGCGTGACTGTGTGACATGGCCATTTGGGAAATTGAATGGGAGTATTCCTAACATCCTGATTAATTGAATATTCTGTTTGAACTTTACAGATATGATTTATAGTTTAAAAAAAATTGCCTGTGAATAAATTTGTATTTACTTTCATGAGCATACATATTGATAATAACTAAAAAGCTGGTGTAATTTTTCTCACAGAAGATAATATGAACCTTCTCAGTTGGTAAAGGCTCTTATTTTATGTTCACAGTACATTTCCTAAGCATTCTCCTTTGTATACTTTCATGATCATATGCAACAGCTGCTGTACCCCAGACCAGAACTGTCTCACCGTGGATTAGTGCTTGTGGAAAGTAAGGTTTCTGTCCTGGGGAAAAATCCAAAATTTAAAAATATGCTTTTGTTCCAAAGGGAAGAAAGATCCAAAGTGCTGAATTTGTGAAAAGAGATTTTAAAAACCAATTAAACACTTTTTGGCATATTACCTGCATCAAATGTTACTGATACTAAAGATGTTGACTCTCATCACAGGACAGGAAATTCAGTTGCATGTATTTTGCATGTTATCATTGTGTAATTTTTGAAGATGGTAAATTAAATTTGGTTAGAGGTATGTAGACTTGCAGAGAAATACAGATTTTTGGTCTCATTGGAAGGAAGATGGAAAAGGTAAGAGTGCCTACCTTGTCAAATAAAAATTTACCTATTTAGAGGGATTTCTCATTGTAGTTGTAGGGTCTGCAAGAACTCTTAACAACTTATCTCATTTTTCCCTGAGTGTTGTCCATGCCATGTGATGCATTAGCCCATAGTCCAGGGGTGTTTTGCAGCACATGAAGGACCATATTCTTACGTCAGAATTAGAGTATAATTTGCTGTGCACTTCATAGCTACTTCTGTGTAATATCTAGAGACAACTGACTTGTCACCTGTGCCTAATCACAGCCATACCTGAGAACTGTAGGAGTACGGCAGAGCTGCTGGCCTTTTCAGTCCGTTAAGAGCAGATAGCTGAAAGTTTGCTATTTGAGGGCAAGAAGGATTACATCAAACAAACATATGCGTTGTTTCGTGGAGTTCCCTTCCTGCCATACCCATCAGATTCTTAAAGAATCAATTGAGGACATAACAACTAACCATTCCTACACTATTGACTGATGAAAATAAATCTGAAAATCATTCCTCACAGTGCCAGTTGTTTGACATGAACCAAGCATTCTTGCAGAATCGTAATTCTTCGCATATTGCAAAAAATCACTAGATTCTTCTATCAGAAATACAGGTTTGTTTTTTTTTCCACAAATGACAATTTAATTTTTCTATTCCTTTGATTTATGACCTGATTAAGGTTTCTCTGGGCAAGCTTGTATTGTGGCTGTTGTTGGAAATAAGATCAGAAAACTTGGCCAAGCATGATTATCTGTCTTTGTATTCCAGAAGTATTTTTCATATTTAACTGCACATCACAAAACACTGTTTGCATCCTGAAAAGTAATCAGCAAAAAAGACCTTTATTACTCCTCTATAAATCTGCTTAAGCTGCTGTGTTTTACCAGATTGATGAAGACTCATCTGGTCATTGTGGAAAAAATCCCACAAATCTTGCCTAGGGCCTGTCTTGTACCTTGGATAAAATATCCAGGATGTCTCTCTTCCACTTGCTATTTTTGTCTTGAGGAATACTTTCTAAATATGTCATGTTTTTTCCAAGTGGCAACCTACCAGGAGAGCAGACTTATCCAATTTTATGGAGAACAGGTGCATAGCCAGGATATGGATTCAGCAGGGTTTTGGTGTTATATTGGATCCAAAGACCGAGCAAGGATTTTGAGCAAACATCAAGTCGATCCAGACTTGAAGCAAAGCTGTCCTTCCTGGCCACTGCTGTTGTGTTGTACTTACAGACTGGCAATGGCAGTTTATCAGCAGATTCTTAAGATCCTCTTAGATGAAGAGGAATTAAAAATGGAAAGAGGGAAAATGTGCATCTATGCAACTTTGATATTCACCAGTTCTGAGACTCCATTAATATTGGATAAAGAAATTTCTCTTGTTTTTCTCAACTGGATATATTCTTTGCAGGATCTAGAAAAAAGGATTAATGTAGAACCAGTAATTATTCAGTTTTACACTTCAAGTGTC
The DNA here is from genome assembly GCA_033556795.1 of Tapera naevia. Taxonomy (NCBI): domain Eukaryota; kingdom Metazoa; phylum Chordata; class Aves; order Cuculiformes; family Neomorphidae; genus Tapera; species Tapera naevia. The sequence continues at coordinate 632,848 of JAUMJJ010000033.1, read as the reverse complement.
TTTGGGACACTGATTAAAAATGTGTTTATAGGCCTATTACTGTTTTGCTAATACTAATGAAATAGCACCTGGACCACTATTGCCGCGTTTAGCCTTATCCATCCAGTAATAGGTAGTCTTTCTCTATCTGTTTATGTTATTCCACTGTTATGCAAAGGAGAACTTTGAGCCTTCTCCCTTTAAAGACAAGCACAAGTATGTAGGGTTGTGAGTAGTTTTTTGTGTCTTAGATCAGCCTGAGGTGGTAGAAGAAGGCCACAAAAACACATCTGGTAATTTCTTCTGACACCAGACTGAAGAGCTTAGCTTACTATGTTGGGGCTATTGCTAAAGAGGTGTCATTAATAATTGTATTGAATCAAAATTACAGGACTTTCTTTTCATTCCCCATAGGAAAATACTTGTATTCTCAAAGCTGCTGTATTTGTAACCTGCTAAAAGTATCGTTCTTCCAAGGACACCCAAGGATTTTTATTTGAGTCTGCCCTTTATTAGCCCAGAGTGGAACAGACTGACTATTCTGCTCTAGATTTGCATTCCTCGTTGAGTCTCTTTTCCTTTTGTCCCATTTCTGCTATAATGATGACAGAATTTATGGGGGAGATATTTTTTACGCAGCTTAGATTCATGTTTTTTCCATCTCCTCCAGTAAGACTTCAGTTCTGAGCCATGAATTTTTTTTGTGTTTTATTTCTGTTATCTTTAGTCTTCAAAATGTGGAGGTGGAAGCAGTTGCATCGACTGTGGTTCTCTCAAAGCTAAATTTTCGTGAAGGCCATCATCAGCACTGTTCATGTAGGATGTGCAGTGACAGAAAAAAATCTCCTTGACAAATGACAGAAATTCAGTAACAAGTCAAAACTTGTTTCTTACATTAGTACATTGATTTTGTTTGTGCATATGTGTGTGTGACTGTGCACGTGTGTTCTCAGGGGAAATATACCTTGAGTTCTTTTATTCAGTGATTTTGACTGTGGCTTATCATTAATCCTTTCATGACTTGATGCTTTGTTTGTTTCACTTCTAAATATCACTTTTGGCTTTACTCTTATACTTCCTTTCAGAATGTTCCTGTAGAGTTGACTTTCATAATCAGACAATGATGTGGACATGGGCATTTTTTGTGATCCTGGACTTGCATTAAAACTGCTCTATAGGTATCTAAAACAGGCAACTACTTGCAGGGTCAGTGCTTACAAGCTGGTATCCTTGGTGAGGTGTGTTTTTTTATTGTTTATGTACTACTTATGCATCACAAATTCAGGTGGTGACTCAGAACTGTTAGTTGTCATGAAAAGTAAATTCACCATTTCGTATGCATGCTTAGTCTGTTGTCATTACATACCAAATTGAGGACACTTTCAACATCTTGAATCTGTTTTCAATAATACCACCTGAGTTTCCAAAAAAAAATAGCATCGCCTTACAGTGCAGTTTTCAGTTACACATTAAACTTATAAAAAAGCATCAAAACACAATATGTTGACTCAGTCAGACCAGCAGTGATGTTACTATTACATACATAGGTGAGGTAAGCTGGAGAGTATCCCAGCAGAAAAACAATATTACTCGGCAAAAGACCCAGCTGGAATTCCAGTAAAAGTGATTACTCCTTTATCTCAGACAATATTCCAGTAATAAGGTGACATGTCTTAAAGGTTACTGGAAGTGAAAGCACTCTATCAAATGAATATTAACAGCAGTGATACCCCGAAAGAAAAAATCAAGCCTGAGTGCTTCCAGCTATCTTCTTAAATGTATAATTGGATGTGAAAAAGAAAAATTAAAAAAACTTGGTTTTTGAAACTTCTGAAGTGATGATTTGACTGGAAGCTTGTATGATGGGATTACATGTCTGAAATTTAGGCAATTCCCATATTAATTACTTTTCTGCTACTCGGGTTAGAAAACTAATCAAAATCTCTAGATTTTTCTGCTTTTCCCTATTTTTGCTGTATTGCTGGATATATCTATGTACATTTATGTTTTATTAATTTCTTATGACTTTCTGACCAATTTTTGTAAGTTATGTAGGGTAAATACAGGTCAAACTTGATCCATGTCAGAGCTTATTTTTCTTCACCATTAGCTGTGGCTGCCTTTAGTAAACATAAAAATTTGTCTTCTGAATTTCCACAGCTATTACCCCAGCATGTCCTTATCTGTTGCACTGGATTGTACATTGTGCAACTGAAGTGGAATACAGATCCATCCAAAGAATATCAGGACACTGTGCTTACTGTTTATCACAGTCATTCCAGTGCTACTAGCAAAACAGGAGAAAAGGTTCCTTTCACTAAAAGCAGCCTGACAGCCAAGAAGTACTATTTCAGCCTCATTTGATTTTTCGGTGAATTTCATAGATCAAATTGCGGTGATCATTCTTTTGCAGTTGCTTTTCTCAGAGACCCAACAGAAAAGAATGACCCCTTCTAAAACTTGCTAAGTAAACAAATCTACTCGTTCACAGTTATTTAATATCAGATTTAAATAATGCAGTTTCTCATAGTTAAGTATATGTCTTTTTCTCTTCAGCTTTAACCCTATTTCATACTGCATAATTTGCTTTTATTGATAGATTTAACTAGAATTTATTTTAGCATTTGTGCCAAAATGTTTTTAACAGCAAGCACTACTGAAATGCCCTCCTGCAGTGCTATTATATTTCTAAGAGAACTCTTTGTTTTCTCACCTCCCAGGAAATCTCAGGCAATGGCCCGTTGACTCGTGCAAGTATAGGCCATTTCCAGCCATGTGAATAAAATTTTGTCTGTCCTTAAAACAGGAGCTATTGTTCACATGAATTCAGGACATTTCTCTGTCACGCTGATATATTCAAAGAGATTTAAAGATGGACATAGGAAAGAGTGTGGCTTCTCGTGGCTTCTCATATACATGTTCTCATATCCTTGCTAAGTAGCAAAGTGCTTCACAAAGGGCTTTTTTGGCTGGCAGTTTTGTCATCCTTTTCCACTGGCAACCAGTTCTCAGAAGTGCTATAATTACAGTCAGAAGTGATTTTCTTATGTTGTAAATCAGAAACCTTTGAGTTTAATGTACAACTTAACTGTTATGCAAGTTTTTAACAAGATAGGCTCTACCTTAGAGGGTCCACGGTGGACAGTATCAAAATGAGAAGACCTAATATCTCTGGACTTGCAAATCTGCTTGGAATTGTCTTGAAGTTTGGGAAGTACAGGGTGGTAGGCAGTATCAATCAACAGCATTTGAACATGTATGGCTTAAATTTCTTAAGTTTAAAAAAATATTTTCTTTCCTTGTGATAATACTTAATCTGAGCTGATCTGCTTCAACTCCTTTGCATTTCTACAGCAGGAGACATTTTGGCCTAGAAAACCGAGAAGTTCATTTCTACATGCTAACCTAAATGTAAAATTACTTTCATATAATCTCAAAAACCCAATGAGGAATTGGTAAGATTAATGATTCCTGTGTTTATACATTCATTATAAACTGCCAACATTTATACTGTAAAACACCTTTTTCTGAGATTTCTAACATGGCCGTAAAATTCTCTTTCAGTTCAAACTTTGCATATAAATGTTTTCATGGAATAAATACTGGTAAAGTGACCTCATTTTAATATAAATCATGTTGACTCACAGGTCATATATTAATATTTTCTAATGTATTCACTCACTGTCAGATTTTCTTCTGTTTGCTTTCTGAAAGCAAATCCTAGCCATGAGCACTACTCATCTCACAGAGCAAGAAGAAATACAGTTCATAAAAAGTTTACCCATCATCATAGAAGGACATGTCTTTTTGTGTCTGACTGAAGCAGCAGGATGCCTGCAAATAGTGCAAGAGAATAAAAGAAATGCAGAGTTGAAATTTTGGCATATTGGGAAAACTGCTGCCCTGTACAGGTTGTGCCATATGCAACTCAATAATCCACGGTAAAAAGAAAAAGAAGACATTCTTTAGGGACTGATCTTGTGAGAACATATAGAAGAGAGACTCTTTTAATAAGAAGCATTGACTCTTGATGTAATTTGACCACTTCTTTTTAATCGTTTTCAAGTTTTGTTAAAATCTGTTGGAGTCTAAGTGTTTGGTTTATAAGAGTGAGACTTATGCCACTTTTACCTGTACCTGGTAGTGTATGAAAGTATTATAGATTACAGTGTCATTTAGTGTATATTTTCATTATGAATACAATTTACATGACTGCAGATTTTTCTTAAGGACAAGAAAGCGGTATGCTTTCTATACCAATACTCTGTATACTACTCTCGATGGTCTCAGTTCTGTAAACTACCTCTTGATGATCTCAGAGGTCTTTTCCAACCAGATCACGATTCTATGATTCTATACTTTCCTGTCGGTTACTTTTTCTGCACATCCTTTCCTATTTTTTAAAATTATTAACATCTGTTTTACACATATATTGAATTTAGGTGCAAGGAATAACACAGGTCCACAATTTACGTCTCTGCACTTCCCATATTCATCATGAAATGTGGAAGAGAGAGTGCAGACATATTTTACCTTGTTTAACATAGAAACCAACCTGCCTGTTATTAGTTAATTCTCACATGCATTCAGTTCTACATAAATGTCTATGTTGGTATAGACTACAAAATTCATTAGAATTTCAAAGTACTAATAAATTTTAATCTCTTTATATATTTGCTGAAGTAATGAAAACATATAGCAATCAGTGCCCATGATCAATTCTCCAGCTGATCATAAATGGAAAAAAATGGTGGAACTCCATAGGGGAGTTATGAGCTTTATGTTTCAGAGATATAAAATTCAGATGCAATTAAGAACTAATTTTATTCAGATTCCCCTCATCATTATGATTATATTACAGGTTAATTTCATCTTCTTTGATGGAAAAAAGAAGTATCTGAAGCATTTCACATGAAGTATTGCCTCTAAATTCCTAGGGAATATAAGCAAAGAGTTGTTAGTCTGATAGATGACATCGAGTAGCTGTTCATATTGAACTCAAATCCTGTTAAAGTTATGCTTTAATTATAATTTCAAACATTTTACTATCTATGTGATTGTAATGCATATTAGTATCTTACCACTTACCTATAGTAAAGTAAGAAAACCAATTATGTAGGGTACAAAAGTATGAAAAGATGAAGCAATTCCCACAGTGCATAGAGAAGTGATGAGAAGGAAATATCGGTAAAATAGTAAGGAACTAGGAGAACCTGAGACTGAACAGGGAAATGAGAAGTTGCTGGAATCCTGTCAATCACAAACACAAATTTACAGTCCTCTTTAAATTTCACCCTATAAGCCTGAATAATCTCAAAAATGAAGTATAAAATGGAGGAGATTATCTATATCCATTTTTTAGGTGTAACTCTTTCTTACTCTAGTACTTTTGGCCTGCGTATTCCTGCAGCATTGGCTGACATTTAAAGAGCAGAAAAAGTAGAAAAAGGCAAAAAATGATGGAAGGTGGGGTAGAATGAGGTCAGTCTTGTTCATCACCATGTGTAAATTATGCAAATTCAGTCTCATTAGGCACAGATAAGTGAGTGGCAACAGGATAGAGGATATTCACTTACAAAGGAGCTTATTTAACCTCATAGCACCCAACACCTGACAGACAACACAAAGTAACCCAGTGACACTAAGGAATGCCCAGCCACCAAGATGGAGAAACTAATAAAGAAGTTGATGACCCTCAATGCTCGTTAAACTTGCACCATTGATCTCTGTACTAAGGAATCAAGTTAGCTCTAATTATGTCTTAAAACAAGATTTTAAAATAGCTGAACTTTTTCTATCCAATGTTTGAATAAAAAGGAAGATCAGGTACGTGTTCCAAAACTACAGCTGCACTTCATAATGATTTCTCAGACTACAGGCTCCTCTCCCCATCCATTAATCATCAGGCAGAATTCTGACAGCTTCTATTCAAAACACTCCCTTCATCGAGTCGTATTACATGTATACATACACAGTATTTCATATATATATCGCATCCCACTCAGTGCTTACCATTCTAAGGAATGTATTCCAACTCTTTTCTCAAAGAAGCCTGTTGTTACAGATTTTTGTGTAGATCTATGATGTGGTCCCCAAAGGAACAGCTTTAGTACCTATTGTAACAGGGTTGCAAAGTTGTGCATTTTGAGCAAGGGATTAGAAATCTGAACTGAGGAAAGGGAATGTGACAACAGCTTGAGAAAAGTAGAATAGATACAGTGCAAAGAATTAACCTCCTGTCTCTTTTCCCTGATCTAGTTTTTCACTTTTTTTCTGACCTTTGTATTCTATGGAAAAAGTTTTAAAGGGGGGAAGGGGGTGTAAAAGGGAGGGGCTAGAAAACTATAAAAGAAATATGAAGAATTGCCTGCTTACTCCCTTTTCAATTGCTGATGCCATGGAAAACTTCTGCCATTAAATTTCTGGGTTTGAATATGCTGGGTTCCAAAATGAAGTTGCAATCTGCGAACTACCATAAAGACAGTATTTAGAGTGCAGGTTTCAGAAGAAATGTTGCAATTCCCCTTCATTCTACCTCTTTTCTGTGCTAAAACCTTATCTTTTGGTTCTTTATTCTACTTGGTTCTTTAAGGAAAAAAAAAGAAATTTGAAAATGCTGATAATTTTAGTCAAGGTTTTAACGTTGAATCAGCTCAGATAGGATTAAAATGAGGTGAGTGAAAAATCTCTTACTTTATGAAATTGTATTTTCTTCTCATTAAAATATTCAAGGCAGTCCTATTGATTTAGTGTTAGGAGCTTAGGAGTAATCTGTACTTCGAAAGTCTTAGCTAAGCTTGCAGAATCATGAATCTTTCAGGTTTACAACATTAAGCAGCAAATTCTAACATTTTTATATGCCTCTATTTCAGCTCTCTTGTGAAGAATCATCTGCAAATTTGATACGATCTAATTCAGAGAAGCAATATTCTTAATAAGAATAGTTGTCAAAGAGGCAGTTGTGAAAAGAGAGTCAATAGTGATTTATGGTTTCAAAAATCTTTCTTTCAGCCTTTTCTTACATTAATCAATTTCCAACATGCACACTGTATCTATCTTTTATTATTTATCCTGCAGATGGAAAACTTTTGCCTTATCACTGCAAATCATTCTGTTATTGAAAGCTGAGAAACTAAATCAATGTAAATCAATTATTAGACATAGAACACAGTTCATGTATCTGTGTCCCATTCACTTGACCGTTATTTATTTTAGATTTGCTATGATAAGGTTAAATTTAAAACAATTTATTGTTATGAGCTGTTATATATCTTCATATTTCTAATGTAAGCAGAAGTAAACTCAGTACATAGTTGGCAGTGTATCTTCCAAGAAAGTTAAGATGCTTCCAAAAAAAATGGTAAAGAAAGGATTTTTCCAAGACGTGCTTTAATTTTCCATCCCGACAGGAGAGAACAGTTTCAGAAAACTCTTAGTTTCTTTCAAAACTTTCAAAAGGTTCAGTGTTTTGTAAGAAAGATGAGGTTTTGTTAGAAAATATTTAATGAAATGAAATTTTGCTTCATGCGTGGGACACTCCTTCTTTCCTGTCTTTGAACCCTGTGTTGAGATAGACATCTGTGAGCTTCCTCTTTGTAAACTAAAAACAAATGTTGCAGTAGCTTCAATCCTGCTTAAATTATAATGTGATTAACTGATATTCTACCCATCTGTATTTGGAAGTTTACCTCTGTATATCACCATGCAAATAGAGATCTGTCCTGTTGTCTGTACACATGCTGTGTTTCAGGTGGCCAATCTGATTGTTCTCCACAACATCATAAGGTATATTTGTGATCCCATAAGGAAATCAGTTATTAAATAAAAATAATATTATCATACAGTGCATTGCAGCTATCCCGTTCTCAGAAAATTGTTAGTAGTCCAAGACACAAACAAGTAAAATTAAGATGCTTATAGCAGTAGGCAGTATTTGAAAAAAATGGAAACCAGCATCTGAAGCTGTAAGTTCAAGCTGTAAACTCAAGCTGTAAGCTCTGTCATTGTTAGCAACCTATTAACAACTTCCCATGACAAAAAGAATGAAATGGTGTTTTGTTGAGTTTTTACTTTAATCCATGAACTGGTTGAACCTTCAAATAATATAAATGTGTAGTTCTTTCTCTTTTTAACCCTTAGTTGATAAAATTCTTTTGCATTGTGCTGAAAATGTTTTCCAAAGGAGATGCAAAGGGCAGAACTACCAGTTACTCGAAGAGTATCAAACACAACAGTAAAGCAATATTTCAAAAAGCAGAGAATATGCCACATTCCAGTCAGAAAATGTGTTGGATGATGACACAGGGGAAAAAAATAGCAACATTTTATCCTACTGTTGTGAATTGCTTTATATCTTTCTCACCATCCAGAGCAAGACAGTAAATTATTAAATGTAATAAGATGTTAGATGTTCTTCTGAGCTCATCTGGAAGAACAGAGCTTAAAATTATACATTAATTTAGGTTGGAAGGGACCTATGGAGGTCATTTAGTCCAACTTCCTGCTCAAAGGAAACTTTCATTTTATGAAAATTTCTGAGTTTCTGCTGTCTCGCTAGGCAACCTGGTCCAGTGCTTATCCACTCTAATTGTGAAAATATTTTTCTTAGATCCAGTGGGAATTTTCTGTGTTGCAATTTTTGACTGTTGTCTCTTGATCTTTTACTTTGCACCTTTGAGTAGAGCTTGGATTTGTCTTCTCTAGAACTACCCATCAGGCAGTGAAGGCAGCATTTAGCTCCCTTCTGAGCCTTTCTCAAGATAAGCAAACCTGGTTCATTCAGACTCTTCTTGTAGGAAACATGCTTCAGTCCTCAAATGCTTATTAAATATATGATATTTTGTGAGTCAGGAAAAGTGCATAGATCATGTGCTGATTTTTTTTTGTGAGTCAAGATCTGTAAGTGAGACCTTTCCTTTTCCTAGGTTGTAAAGATCAATCCTGCTAGCAGATAGCTACTACTGGTGCAGTAACCCAACCTACGCAGATGTCTTTCCATTATAAGACAGCAGCTGCCAACCACATAGCCAAGCAGACTTCTGTGTCTGTCCAGCAAACACAAATCTATAGTGTTCAGAGAAAAGGAATATCAACACAAAAATAGTTCCAGTTCTTTCTTGGTCCTCAGAAGTGTGAAAGCAATACAATCTATACTGCAAACAGTAATCCAATCTCTTTTCAACCTCTTGTGGACATCCTAACAAACCAGAGACCTAAGGATATATATCAGGAGCTGCATTCAGTGTCTCCTTCAATTCTCCTGGAACACTTCCATAAGCTTATAAAAATCCCATTGTGTAAGTCTCCTGTCTATAAAAGTATTTCAGTATGTCCTTTTTTGCAAATTAATGAAAAAAGCTTCTAACTTACAATCAACATGAATTCATGTCCAATCTATATGCTTTTGATTTTAAACCTTTACTTATCTTTCGCTTAAATATATCTTCCTTACTAATCAGTGTTTCCAAAATGTATTTGAAGTGTCATCTTGTCTCCTCTCAACGTTTTTTCTAAACTAGCCTAGCCAAACTCTTCTAATTCCTTTCACTAATCATCCTGATAGGCTTTCCCAAGTACCAGACCCGTTCTCTACAGGTTACTCAGATGCTGAAAGGTAAGTGTTGTCCTTCTACATGACCACAGTTAGAATCAACCTGAAGAGCATCTAAAACATTTCCATTCCTTTCTAATTAGCAACAGAACTACTGCTAGGGATCAAGGGCTCGGGCTAGTAATCTCCACTCACTTCCAAAAATAAATAAGCAAAACCCTAAACCAAGAAAGATACAAAATAGTAAGAAATTGCATATGTGCTCAGTGATTAATCAGGACAGAACAAGAGAATGTCCTACCTCCAACAAATATTTTTTTAATGTTGAAAGAAAGTAACAACTCATATCAGCCTTAATCTCTGTGATATCATGCATGAAAATAGGGAAATTACTCCATGATTTGCTAGAGATTTTTTTCCTCTGCAAGCTCAGTATGTAAAAAGCAAAATTATTCATAAATGACATTCAGATGTTTCCAGAGTCCACCTGCAAAATTTATTTTCCTGGGCTCCAGGGATTCTGGACTCTGCTGACTGTATTAAGCATGCATGATAGGATGAATGATTAGACTAGGCCTTTCCCTAGAGATCTTTAGAGAAATGCTGTAGATTTATCTCTCCACCTTGTTCCTCATCCCTTCTCTCCTGGTTGTACTCACTCTGTTGAAGAGACTTAGGCAAGTAAACATAATTATTTATCACAGAAAGCAAGCCTGGGGTCCTACACATCTCTCTCATTTTATTTACACATTAAGAGTCAGTAATTCATAGAGACTAAGCTATGATCAGGGAGCTTCCTGAAATTAAATTCATTAGTAAAATAAGAAACTTTCCAGACATGCACAGCACAGCTTGAAGTACTCAGCTGAGGAACTAATTAAAGGCAGATAGCTGAGTGGGTAATGGATAAACACACATTGTGGGCAGAAATAGTTAGGACAAATACGCATGCTCCTATTACATTCAACAGGAAATTAAATTATCACATATACTGAAATAACTTGAACAATAAGAGTTCTCCTGCAGCTTTTAGTACAGATTGTCCTTGGGGCTGAGACAGCAGGCAGTGGGATGAGCAAGTGGAACCCCTGCAATGGTGCCTTCTGCAGCTCTCCAGCCTTTGGGCAGTACCCTGCTGCCACGAAGGTCTGTGCTGCATGTACCTCTCTCATGGTAAGGGGGGCAAAGCCCTCCGAGTCTACTGAGCTTTCTCTGAACAGGAGTGTAGACCTGTTTGTCCTCATAAATGAGAGGCTTTGAATGACACTTTCTTTATGCACTATCTTCCCTTAAACATCACCCTTAAGTGCCTTCTCCCAGTTCATATTTCTGTGGGTAGTCACCAGTGTAGTACTCACGTACTGGTGCCCAGCGAGTGTAATTAAATAGGTCATGGGAAGTATCTGCCCATTAATATCATATAGCTCTGTGGACCTTTTATTTCTTGATTTGAAGAGCATCAGGTTGTTTATTCAGGGAGCAGATGCAAATAGCAGGGCTGCCTGTAGCTTTTAAAAGGTTTAATGGTATTTTTTGTATCAAATTCGTAGACTACAATATGCTGTACACCAGCCATTTCCAGAGGCTGTTTTTTGCACAGCGGTCTATAAATGAAGAGAGAAAACACTCTTCATGACATGAAGGCAGCTAAAAGAGATATGAGGTTTGAAAACATAGATAGTGAAGAGTTCCTAGGGTAACTCAAATAGCCCTTACTAGACAAAAAAACATCATTAAGCTCAAGTTAAGTTTGCCAATACTTACCACTAAACTCAAACTTGAATTCACAGTTTTAAATGTCCCAAACAGTAATAGCTAGATGGAATTTATGAGGATGATTTAGAGCAGGGTTTTCAAACTCTCAGCCTCTGCCATTCTCCTGCTCCTGCAGCGTAATGCGCGTCACACGTTGCACACATGACCAGTACTGGCAGGAGCGCAGGGACAAGGAGCTCGGTGCTGCTGCTGGGTGGAAACAAGGTGCCAGGCTGGATAAAACAAGTGGAGGGCTGGATTCGGCCAGCGAGCCATAAGTTTGACACCCCTGATTTAGAGAGAACCCCGGTGGTTGAAAATAAGATGAGGAAGATCTAGTCCACAAAAGGGCTATTGCTTGTAACCCTCCCAGAGTCAGCTCCAGAGCCAGCACACAGAGTTATAGTACTGATTCTAGTATGAAGTGTGAAGGTTTCCTAGTGAAATATATTCCCAGTCATACTAGTGCCGAATCTTTAGACAAAATTTTATAACCTCTCCTAAAGGAGGCATTGGGTTTTGTTGCTCTGCCCCTGTAGCAAGCCCAGACATGAGTCATTGTTCCTTTGTAAAAGCATTCACTCTGACCATTTGAAAGAAATATTCATTTTGCTGTATATGTTTATGGTAAATAATACCAGGGTCAAAACATCTTGCACCCCTGCCTGCTTCTCCCTCTCTGCCCGTAGCCCGTTCAATTCCCTTCTTGTACTGACCCCAGCACTTCCCAGTCTGACTACAGCCTTCTCACTAACACTCTGTGTGTCAAGGAAATTGTTCTAATAATCAAATCGAGCAAGTTGTGCCGTAGTTCACAATTAATTTATTTAATTTATTAATGGCATAGGATGCTATTCAGAATGATAAAAATTCTTACCGTCCTAGCCATTGGTGGTACAGATTAATAAAAATTTCTATTATTTACAGCTATGTATCAGAATATGGAGGTGGCCTGTATAGAAAGTACAGCTTACATACTCTTGATTTTCATGGATAAGATCAGGGAGCAGGAAAGTCACTTATAATGTTTAGCCTACCTGAGTCTGTATTTCTGTACTGACAGGTATTTAGACTTTTACTTTTCCTTGGAGTGTTAAGGCCCCTGTGAAAGTTATAAGGGGCATAGAGTCAGGGGAATCCAGTTAGGAGGAGTTCAGAGAGCTGGCTGCATTACTGTCTTCATGGCTTACAGATACCACTGAAACCCTAGTAGCTAGCAACTGGCCTTGACATTTCTGGGAGCCTTCTGCAGTGAACAGCTTTACATCTCCATGGCTACAACCAGATAAGATATAAGATATTCGTTTATTCTATTCAATACTTGGATCTATTCTAGTTCTTTTATCCTTGACATTTATTCTAGATCACCTAGGATCCTGATTTGTCAGAGATTATACTGAGCCAAAGTAGCATTATGGAGACATGTTAGGTTTCATTTGATTGTGTATAATGGACTAAGTCCATTACATTCCAGAAAGGGCAACGTAAATAACTTGACAATTAAGTATGTTCGGTTCCTTTGCCTTGTGTTTTCTCAGTAATTTTGTTTAATTATTAATTTTGTACAGCACATAGAGACAAGGCCCTGTTGTTTCTCTGCTGCCTGCATATAAGCACTATCTTACTTCTTATATCACTGCTTTTATAGAAAGATAGGCATCCATAGCCCCAACATTCAGTGTTAAGCTGATCTGTATAGCAGTAAATAGAAGTGATTTTAGATTCCTTTAGACAGATTAAGTTAGCCAGATGTAAAACTAGAATTGATATTGTTGTCTTTCTATATGACCTTGTGATTATACTGCTTCCTGCTTCCTGCAGACTCTAGTAAAGCTAGTTCTTGCAAAGAATGCTTGAGATTTTCATGCAGCATTTTCTCTCTTTTGGAACTCAAATGCATTTTCATTCACTCATATTTATATTATTATAAATCTTCTTCTATTCCAGTAACAATTTCAAGAAATCTTTTGGCACAAAAATATTTGATTCATATCAAATGGGTACGGGTATCAACAAGAACTACTGCCAGCTGTAACATCTGATGAATTAGTAGTTCCTGGAGTACTGTTTTGCAATTTTTAAAGTAGTTAAAATATTATACATCTGGGAAAAAAATGTAAGTTATTAAAAGGTCAACATTTATTGACAGTTGACAATGCTAGGCATTTGCGTTTGCAACACTACAGGACTAGTGCACTTACCTCAGGCTCAGGTTCATCTCTGTTATTCAGGGTCTACTGTGAAAATGCTTACTTTCCAAAACAGCAACATCTCTTTGAAATTGAGAAGGCAGGAATAAAGACATTTTTCAAGCATAACACAGAGTACTAGGCCTTACAGAAATTATATGTTCTTTTAAAATACATTATACATTTTTTACAATATTTCCATCTTCGCTGATTTTCACTTTTTCACCCTTTTTACTCCTTTAGTCTTCCTGAGTTTTTCATTTTTTTTTTTTTGGTTTTTTTTTTTTCTTTTCTAATTTTCTATTTTCTAATTCTGAATTAATTTTCCTATGTCCTTTGCTCAGAGTGTACGAGCACATCCAAAAGGACACCTCAGAGACACAAATAACCCCATATATCTATGCAGAAAAAGCATAATTACAGTAGAGTTCTTAAATGCTGATGCTCTTGACTCTAACAGTACTGGTTTTTTCCTGAATATTGTTAATCTTTAAAGAGGAGTAAACTAGTAGTAACTGAACAGTGTTTTACACGCAAAAAGAAAAGGGTACTGCTACACAGCTGAAAGTAGAGTGAAGGCAGAAACGGCTTCATATGGTTCAAAAGCACAGTTCATAACATTGTGCCAGTGCATGTCTTGTTCTCAGCTTCATCCACAGAGCAAGGAGTCACCTTCAGGTCTCTCATGTTTTCAGCAGAAGAGACAAAATCTAGCCATATCATTTCCTCATCAAATCGACTTTCACTTCATCAGATGTCAGAGGCGAAGTGTTTGAAGGTGGCTTTATTAGCCCTGACAGAACTTTTGGAATCAAAATCCCTTTCTTCAATTGCTGATGCTCAATAATGTATTTTAAATACAAATTTCAATATACTGACGTTTCTGAATTACAAAGTGTTTGAGGTACAGGTATCTAGTGTTCCGAAAATATTCACAGGGAGTATTATTATCTGCTTGTCCTGGCCTTCTAGTCTTTGAGTGTAGCTATTCTCATCTTCTTAACTTTTGTATCTAAATTCTCACAGGATAGGTCATCAGAGGTAACGACATTGGAACCAGTACAGCAGAGAATTTAATGGTCATTTTTAACATTAAGCAAATGCTTAAATGCCATGATCTAAAATAGAATGTCATGATTTAGTGAAGTGATATCATTGTTCTAATTATCTTTAGTAAAGTACTAGTACCACACAAAAAATAAAAATATGGTCCTTGTCCTCTGTGCCCATAATTTTTCTTTACCTCATTTAGTAATATTCCTAATAATATAAAAGTAGGATCTTTGCAAAGGAAGAGTATCTTTTTATTTAGCTCTAAAGGGAGTTGTATATTTAGTTCATGTAAGTTTTGTGGCATAAACTTGCTCTTGATGCTCACTGTTATTTTAATTTGGAAAAAGAAAACAAATCAATCACTCTATCAGTTTCTAGTGACCTTTCAAAAATAGTGCAATAGCTTTAAATGAACAATTTAATGAGTAAGCTCGCTGTGAATATTTGATTCAAATTAAGAACCAGGCTACCTTTCTCTGCTGTTCCTGCTGACACTGCTATTTTCTTTTTCGATTCAAACCCAGCAACAGACAGCTGCATTATTGCTAAACAAGGATAAGACCACTTTTTATTAAGGTAGTTTAACAGTTTTATATTTTTAAACACCATAGGACATATTGACATATATGTAAATGTGATCTGATGATGCATAACATAATTTAACTATTTGCTTTCAGTAGGTACAAATGGAAGTAAGTGTTTTTAAAACATATGTCACTTATGTTTAATTCAACTATAAGGAGCTGGCATAACTGAGGAGTGAGCTTTGTTCATACACAGCCAACAACGATTGCTCGAATGTTCCTAATGCGTGCCTGGAGAGTTTGAGGATTTTGAGGATTCTAGGGGTGAGGAAAGCCATTACTAAAAGGCCAGCGAAATGTGTTAGTTGAGTCTGATAATGACCGAAATCTCCATGATCCTAGAATACTTTTTTCCTGTAATAATAGAATAATAATTCTTTATGCTAAGAATAATAACTGGAATTTAACTTTGTGATTTACCAATGTTCCATTACAATTTTTTGAAACTTTATGAACATTAGCATCCCTTTGGAGTGTGCAGCAGTGATGTCTCAGCTCATTATATCCTAAGCAAAACAAATAGTGTCAAATTATACCTTAGGCAGTTATGACTATGTTGCACAAAAACTTACAACTGGAGGTAGGATGTAGTTCACTCATTGCCTCCTCACTACTACTGTGGTGTGAAACAAAGACCAGATCTTGGAAAATGTGTGAATTCTTTATGTTATAGCACTTAGGATCATGGTATAACCCATTTACAGACTAAGTCTGCAACTGAGAGTCAGTTCTCTTGGCACCTGTGGTATTTCAGAGAGGAAGCTCTGCCTGTTCAGGACAACCGTTTTATAGGGAGAACTCTGATGCGTACTGTTTGTGCCATTGCACAGGGGTACTGTCAGACACTGTCATCATAATCGATGTGATGTAACATGCTTGCACAGTCAATCAGTGAATTTTATGCATCTCTTTGGTGATGTGTAGTGAAGTTTAAGCCTTTGGGGTTTCCATACTATGATAGTGTGGAGGTTTCTTTCCTCTTTTCTTTCTGTAAGAGCTCACTGCTAAAATAACCAGGAGATGCCTGTGCCATAGAGAAGTGACTGGCCACTGACACTGTAGAATACATGTCCCAGTTAGAAAAAAATGAGTGATAATGGGAGGAGTGTTAAAATAATAAGAATGAATGAATACTCCTATTCAGAGAACAGAAGTACAGTGTACCATTTCACATTTTCTTAGGTGAGTACTGATGTTGGATGATTTAAGATCTGTTTCCGGGATCTGTTTAACAATGTGCTCTGGCAAAGGACACAGGATTCCTGTCTGCAGCACCGAACTCTAATTCTTTTTCATGCTGCCTCCACAGTTCCTCACCAAACCCTTTGGCTTAAGCTTGAATGGGTTGAATGAAAACCTCCTAGATACTGATCTTTGGGCAATTTGCACTTTGTTTTGCTTATGTTAATAATAAACTAGGCATGATCAGATAATGAAATTTAAAATTGGAACTTGAAATACAATTTTAATCTTAGATCAAAATGCAGGTTGTGAAGCTGCTGTTATTAAAGCTGTTAACATGTTTAAATGTTATTGCTTTTGCTCATATACTTAATTACCACCCTCAGCAGTAAACAACTCAATATTGTTGCTATTGTAATTTAAATGCATACATTGCAAGGAATGACCAGAAACTCTAATTTTAATTCTAAGTTATGAAAGTTTATCATTCCCCATAATGAAAGAAAATAGAAACAGCTTTCTCTTCTAGGGCTTCTAGGAAAAAACAATTTAGGAAATTAGAGTAAGATGTTTTTATGATTTTGTGAATATCAAATATGATTGGGAAACCATTTAATATTTTGCAAACAACTTTATAGGTAGGAAGTGGTATATTTGTTGCAGGCTGAGACATGCAGAGAAGAAATAGATCACTTAGTGGACCACCTGGAGAAAGCAAGCCTTATCATTTCTTTAAGCATCGCCACTGCTCACTTCTCATTTCAGCAGAGTATAGCTTGCTTATGATTTTGTAAGATGGAACTAAAAATCCATGGAAACCTTGCTGGTTGTCAGATATGAGGAGTGTATCTAAAGACTGTTAAGTGGAGAGTTCAAAATAAAAGCTTTCATCTCTTGGCGAGAGCCGCTGTATACTAAGAATGTGTCTGTAGCTTCTACATAATATTGAGAAAAAATTAGGAAATCGCATTCAAGAAATCCAAGAAGGTGATTTAATGTCCTGGTAGAGAGAGAGACAGAGAGAGACAGACAGAAAGACAGACAGAAAGACATAAAGAGAGAAAGAGAGAGAGAGAAAAAGAGAGAGAGAGAGAGAGAGAAAGAGAAAGAGAGAAAGAGAGAGAGAAAGAAAGAAAGAAAGAGAGAAAGAAAGAGAGAAAAAGAGAAAGAGAGAGAGAAAGAGAGAAAGAGAGAAAGAGAGAGAAAGAAAGAGAGAAAAAAGGAAGGAAGGAAGGAAGGAAGGAAGGAAGGAAGGAAGGAAGGAAGGAAGGAAGGAAGGAAGGAAGGAAGGAAGGAAGGAAGGAAGGAAGGAAGGAAGGAAGGAAGGAAGGAAGGAAGGAAGGAAGGAAGGAAGGAAGGAAGGAAGGAAGGAAGGAAGGAAGGAAGGAAGGAAGGAAGGAAGGAAGGAAGGAAGGAAGGAAGGAAGGAAGGAAGGTCTGTCTTTGAGGTACTGCTCAAACCATCTTTCCTTCCCTCACCTTCTCCCTGAAGGATGATACAACAGAATCACAAGCATGTTTGAAATAATTTGTATTGTGGAATTATTTTGGGTAATAGTGTTTTGCATCCTTTCAGTATGGAAATAATTACTCTGCACTACGAGATTTACTTGTCAACGCAAATTAGACACAAAGGTCAAAGGCTGGCTGAGCAAATTCTTGGAAATATATCACTGATCTAATCAGGCATATAAAAATTACAGAGGTGCTATTCAGAAAGAGAGGGTAGAACATAGACATAGTCTAAATACACTGTAAGATTATATAACTCTTGTTTAAGTACTTGATTCTCAAAAAAATGGAACACTTATTTGAATTCTTACGATTTGTAAAGTTAGTGAATGTGAAACACTTTCCATTTGGTGGATTTAGGGGGAAAGGATCTTTAGAAGTTCTTCTTTCCAAGTCCTTAACTTTAATTTCCTTGCAATTAAAATGGCAGAAAAATTCTTTTGTTTTCACAGTGTCCAAAAGTGAAACTTTAAAGCTAAATGTACTAAATATAGTTCCTCAGTATCCTCTGATGCGCCATGAGTATCCTAAGACTTGATAACACTGGATGTAACTGTTCAACCTTTCTAAGACTTCTAACCTCTAATTTGGTCAGTGGATGAAGAAGTCTCAGAATAATGATAGTCCAGAGAAGTATGAGTTATGGCATGGTACTGACTCCTTTCTTGCCTTCAGAAACTGATTGCTTCTGGACTAAAACCATCTCAGTATTTCTCCAATCAAATATTTTTATTGTTGCTAATCACTAGCAGCTGCCACAGGGATGTAACATGGTCACAGATGGGAGGACACATGAAGTAACTATAATAGAAGTTATAGTCCCTGAAAACAAACCTAGGAAGGAGAATACTTGCAAGCAAGACTTCCTCCTCAGTCTTTGCTATGAAAAGTCCAAGAAACCCTGACTCAATTTAAGAGAAAATAATAGAAGAAGAGGAGGGAAGTCACTGTTGGATTTAACCCTTATTTGAAAAACATCTGCCAGTGATTTAATTCTTAGCTGTAAGAGGGCCACGCAAATAGTTAGAAAATGGGAGGGAAAGAACGGTAGATAGAGAACAGACTTCCTCCTTCCAATTTCACACTTAAATGTGTGAAATAACACTGTTCCTTTAAAAACTACTGTAGGAGTTCTAGATATGAATTGATAAAAGCACAAAACTATGTGCTGTACCCATCTTCATCCAGAATTAATTAGACTTCATTACAGGCTTATGTGATGATAATTTTTTCTTAGATCTTGATAGCTGCAATGGACCGAGCCCTTAATATTAAATTTTATTCAAAAGCAAACAACTCAAACTGTACGATCTAATATTGTCCTAAAGCATTTATTCACTGCTGATACAACTATCGCAATGCTAAATAACAACTAAATACCAAAGGTGCAGTTTTTAGCAGCAAACGTTTCTGATAGAAGCCCCCCTTCCCTCTCAAATTGTTAGCCGGCTTTCATTTGCTGGACTGCCAGGATCACAGCCTCAGATCACACCACTGCAGGAGTGCTCAATTATTTTAATGGGGCTCAGAATTACAAGATGAATCATATCATTCAGTTCTGCATGTTACTCAAAGCCTTTTCGGTGAGACATTAGGGAATGAAATATTTTAACAGCTATAGCTTTTCTGCTTATTCCAGAGGACATTTAAAATTGCATAACTATTAATACTGTAAATTCAATTTCGAGCTAAGTTTTACAGTCAACTGATTTGGAATAAATATACATTATGTGTGGAGAGACGTACTGAAACCTGGCTCATTGAAAGCAGACATGAGCCTGACAAAAGCAAGCTGCTTAGGCCTTGAGTGGAAAAATACTGAGCTAAGTGAAAAACTACTGACCAGCAAGGTCAGTGGGCCCTTGTTGTGCAGTGAAGCTTAGGCAAGGGAGATAACAGGACGTCTCCCACGGGACCAGATGGATTTCTAAAACTACAGGAATGTATGTGACGCTTATGCAATGATAAAGTCTGTAACCAATAAGGAGGTAAAGTTTTGTAATATGTATGAAGCTCATTAACTAAACTATTTAGGAAGAACTACTGCTAATAAAGACTGAGACTTGTTAATCAAACACCATATGCGTGTTGTTAAGTCTCCCGCCGTCTTCGACAAATGGTGTCCCTAACAAATGGTGACCCCCGACAATTATGTAGACCTACAAACTGATACTCATGCAGTATATTCAGAATCCAGTACATTTAATTTTATAAGCATATTTTTTGCTCTCTAGGAAACTTGAAAGGGTTTGTTTGGACTGAGAGTGTAACAAGGAAAGACAGATTGTCTATCATCTCTCTTGTGAGGCAACCTAATAGTCCACTGCTATCTACATTATCTTCACCAGCATAAATTGTGCAGAGTTGTGATTCACTGATCGATCCACACATTGTTTATTCACACCTGCTCCTATCAATTCTTCATCTACAATATTCTTGAAGAGAAATGTGTATGCGTTTCAGGCTAAAACTACAATACTGACATGCTTTCTATCTCCCACTGCCATGAAGATTTATTATTTACATAGCATTTTAGGACTACCTCTTCCAGGTGGAGAGCTTAATAGGTTTGCCCCAGATGTCAATTTTGTGTGCTCCTGAAGAGAATCAGCTTCCTAGAACTATACAGATGTTCATTTCTGATCTTTTGCATTTTAGGGATGCTCCATCTTCATCTTCTTTCTTTTCTTCCCTTTGCTGGCACTAGCAGTTTTCGTTTCTAAATCACACTACCCTGAGTAATGAATGCTTCCTGTATAGGAACCAAAGTGTTTGTCTCCTGGTAGAGCATTAAGAATGGATAAAACTGGAAACAAGTAAAGTAAAATGTCAACTAAATAAATTAAAAGCATGTTAATCTATTTTTATGACAGTGACAGTGAAAGTATAAATGGAAACCAGTAGAAATAGAAATGCACAGAGGTTAAGTATGGGCTGAATTTCTACCTTCTTCCATACTCCTTTGTTGCAAAGAAAGAGACTTTGGGATTTGAGCTGACTGCTTGGAAAATAAGGTCATGTTTTCTTTTACTCTTATGCTGAACATACTTGATACGGAAATTCTCAAGAATATAGACTCCATACTGCCTTTTTATAAAATCATTTTTCAGGGGAGCAGAGTGGGAAGCACTTTGAATTTCTACTCTAACATTAGTCAGATGGGACAAGTCCAAATCATATTCTAATGCAACTTTAAGTCACACACCCCGCAGCACTTACAAAGAGTAAGTGCCTGTCAACATTATGCAGCTAGAGCAGAGCAAGAGTAAAACCAGCAAAATTATAATACAAAAGCATTCTACATTTCATATGGTGTTTAGTGTAAAGTGAGTTTTGAGATATACTACTCCAAAAGTTACAGGCAAATATTTGGGCAATATAAAACTGGACATTTCAGAACTAACTCGAGTAAGTCCTAGCCTTCTATCAGAACTATTATTTTGTTAACTTTTCTCAGTATAGGGAATTTGTATTTTCTTCTTATAATAGGATTTTAGTTTTGGGCCATACTTGGAGGGAAAGGCCATAGGACAGAACTATTAGAAAGGAGATCCTAGGAGGTCTGTATTGCTTCCCTACTGCTCTTTCTGAAGCCTGCAAATGAGCCTGGCAGGAGTGGAATTGAAGGAGATTTAACTGGAGATTTGGAAGAGTTTCACAGAGATGTGACCAGCAGTTCCTGGAGCGGCTTTAATTTATGTACTGTGTGCACAAACCCATCTACCAGTCCTGTGTTCAGGAAACAAGACAGGATATTGAGACCAGTTTGCCATATCTGTCCAGCACATTACAGCGCACATTTCAGAATCAGGACAAATTTACTTGTTCTTTGCTGAAATAATGCAGAAATTATTACTGCCTTTAATTTTGCTATGTGATTATAATTAAGAGTAAGCAGAAAACTGAGGACTCTAGGAAATTTGTTTTTATAGGATTAGTTTGCTAGAGCAGTGGCTAGCCTTAGTTCATCACTTGTTACATTGCACTTCATTTAAAATTTCTATCATTTTAATGTACATTCTTTTGCGAGCATTTGGGTAGCACAAAGGGTTTTAAATATTCTTTTAGGTAGTAGATAGGGAATGTTAATTTAGGGAATTCTACAGCCTTTATGAGTTTTCTTTTTCAATTATTTTTTGGTTATGTCATGGTTTAACCTGGCAGCTGGCACAGAGAACCATGTGAAGCCCAACCAGCAGCAAAGAACTAAACCGAGCACAGCCAGCAACAAAGGACCATGCAGGCACTCACTTGCCCCTTCCTCTCTCCTGGAGGAATGGGGTGGGGGCACAAAAAGAAAAGGTAAAACTCATGGGCTGATATTAGAACAGTAGAACAGGGCGGGACAGGAAGAGAAAATACAACAACAATGACAATAAAAGAATACAGTAAATTGGTGATATGCAGTGCAAAGTTGCTCACTGGCTGGAAACTGATGCCTAACCACTCCCAATCTAGAATCCACAGCAGGGCACCCATACTACCGGGAAAAAAAGTACCCATATTGTAAAACCTGAAACTGCCAAACTGGCCCAGCAACATCAAGCTACCCAGAGCTGCACCACCCTGCCGACCATCCCCCTTCTATACTCTGGACATGATGTTGGTAGTGTGTATTATCTCATTGGCCAGTCTGGTCATCTGCCCTAGCTGTGTCCTTTCTCAGCTTCTTGTGAAAATTAACTCTTCCCCACCAAAACTAGGGAAGTAACCCTTTCTCAGCCAGACCAGGACAGATGGTAGTGGTGAGTTCTGAGCAAAGAAATAATGTAAGATGTTTCCAAATTTATGATAATATATATTTGATGCCAGTTATTAATTAAGTAGATGGAGGAGCAGTCATAATAATGACATTTTAATTAGTCTTCATGACATTAAGCAGCATATTAGCCATTTGCTATTTCTTTGTGTGCAATATTTGATGGTGGCAGTTTCACAACAACAGTTACAAATGTGCCTTATTTCAACGTATAGGAAGAACTGGATTCCATTTGGGACGCATCAACTGTAGGAGGAGCTTCAAAAGGTTTCCACAGGGTTAAGATACGTTGTGTTGCTGGACAGTACCTAAAACTGCTTAATGAAAATTTTCTCCTTACATTTGTTCCTATGTTCTGGATGAAGGGATCGAGTACACCCTTAGCAATTTTGCAGATGACACCAAGCTGGGTGGCAGTTTTGATCTGCTTGAAGGAAGGGAGGCACTGCAAAGAGATCTGGACAGGCTGGACCGATGGGCTGAGACATGATGAGGTTTAACAAGACCAAGTGCTACACCTGGGACACAACAACCCCATGTAGCGTTACAGGCTTACTGAAGAGTGGCTGGAGAGCTGCCTGGAGGAGAAGGACCTGGGGGTGTTGGTTTACAGCCGGCTGAATATGAGCCAGCAGTGTGCCCAGGTGGCCAAGAGGGGCAATGGCATCTTGGCCTGTATCAGAAACAGCGTGGCCAGCAGGACAAGGGAGGCGATAGTGCCCCTGTACTTGGCACTGGTGAGGCCACACTTCGAGTACTGTGTTCAGTTCTGGGCCCCTCACTACAAGAAGGATATGGATGGGCTGGAGTGCATCCAGAGAAGGGCGACAAGGCTGGTGAAGGGACTGGCGAACAAGTCCTATAAGGAGCAGCTGACGGAACTGGAGGTGTTTAGCTTGGAGAAGAGGTGGCTGAGGAGAGACATCATCGCTGTCTATGACTACCTGAAAGGGGGTTATGGGAGAATGTTGATATCTTCTCTCAAGTGACAGGTGATAGGACAAGGGGAAATGGCCATAAGTTGCGCCAGAGGAGCTTCAGACTAGATATGTGGAAGAATTTCTTTACTGAAAGGGTGATCAGGCACTGGAACAGGTGGTTGAGTCACCATCCCTGGAGGTGTTTAAAAAACAGGTAGATGAGTTTTTGAGGGATGTGGTTTAGCAGATGGTGGATGCGGTTGGGCTCAATTATCTCAAAGGTCTTTTCCAAATGGAAAATTCTATGATTCTATGATTCTATGTACATACAGCATAAACAATTTTAATCTGGCAGTCATATTAGTGCATTGCAACTTACAGGTATTTATAATTTAACACGGGGTTGAGTTTTTTTAAACGTAGGTTCCTTTCACTGTCTTGTAGTTTCTGAGTATGCATCTCATGATTTCAAAAATTTTCAATGCAATCATTAGAACTAGGGACATTTTATTTTTGTCCTTTTCTTCTTTTTTACTTTTTCATTTTTTGGGGGGAGAGTTTGAGGGAAGTTAAGATGTTCACATATTTCTGTACCGCCAGGAGTTGAATCTTTTACATTGTCAAAAGACTAATGATAAGATTGCAAGGGCTGCAAGCAGTAAAAGTTTAATCTTTCTGCATGAGGAAACTAAAACAGATAGGGAGAATTAGTCACAGTCTCATTCAAATGAGATAGAAATGATCACACATTTATCAGAAGCTCTCTCTCCTAGTTATTGTGCAGCAGGACTACGTGCACATCACTTCAGACAATAACAAATTCCAGTACATACTGATTAGATTCAATATTACCATTTTGTACCTATTGAAGGGCAAGAGATTGACAGCAAAAAAAAGAAAAAAAAAAAAACTCCTTTAAATTTGCTTATTTGTTAAGCACATATGTTCCTTTCCTCATACTTGATCTCAGGAGGCTGATATAAATTACTTTTCTCCTCTTCTCATCTTTTTACCACTCATTTTCGTCCATTCTGTTTCTTTCTCTACTTAAAGAAAATGGATCCCCGCGTGATGTTTCCAGTGCACGTTCATTAATACAGCTGTCCTGGTGTCCCTTGGTGCTGTGCTTTAGTCTGCACTTCCCAGGCTGAAGTGTCGTTCCTGCATGCTGATATGCTGGCTACAGCAAAGCAGACGATTCAAGCCAGCTCACGCTTGCACCACCTCCTTTCTGCTTCATCTGTTTCTAAGCAGTGGCATCAAGCTCTTTGCAGCAAAGAGTCAGAAAGGAAGGGAATGAAAATGAGATTTGAGAAACCTGTAAGGCTTGCCTGGTATTTTTCAGAGGGCATGACAAACCTTTCTTATTAGGCATGCGATCAAAATGGAACCTGACGGCTTTCTCAGAGAATTAATAGGAGTTTCAGCACTGTGCACTGAGTCTGATCATAACCCATGAATGTGGCTAAACTCTGTTCAAATCATCTTTAGTAATGTGAGTCAAATAAATACAGGACTGCTGTCTCTGCATTTAAGAAGACTCATCTGTCTGGAATTTTTTCTATGTTACTGAGGTAAAAAAAAAGAGCCAAAAGGACTTAAGTTCTTCTTGCTGTATCTTTCTCTCAAAGAGAGAGAGATTTCTACCTAAAAAGAATTCTGGTCTGAAAACTGATTATATAGGGATGTCATCTTGCTCAGGAGATTGGCTTGCTGAGGACCACCTGCTAATGTGAGCATCAAAATGCTTCCTACTCTCTTTTCTGCCAGCTTGGTCTGAGAGTACCTGTACTCCAGTGAGGGTGAGGGCTGGGCTCTTCACCGACTCATCAATCATGGACAGGCTGCTAACTAATTTCCATTATAGTGTCCATCTGTGCACCCTGGTCTGCAGGGACAAAGAGCCACTCTGTAATTATGGATAGACCCTTAATTATACCTGAGCAACTTTGTGAACAGAAGTAGGGATACACGGATCAAACTTTGATAAACATTTAACCAGCCATAGGCTTCACAGCTGGTTATGGATTTTGAGCCAGAGAGGAATGTTGCCTGTGTTTTCCTAGACAGTGTGTATAGGACTGGTAAGGAGAGGAAGAAAAGGATTTTTTTTTGACTAAACAAAATAAAATACCTAATTTTGAAAGTCAGTATTGAGAATGGAAGGACACTCCAAAGAAAACTGGAAAAATAAATGAAGATGTAGGTATAGTCACAGGATAAATTCAATCCCTAAAGAGTCTTTTAGATAATATGTATGAAATTATTTTGAGAAATTGAAAGACCGATGGCATACAGATGCCGGAACAACATCTAGGATTTGCATGGTATTTTCTTTCCGCATTTGTCCTTTTGCCCAGATGTCCTGGGGAAATGAAGATCTAGTATGATCATTTAATCTGGAGTCTTTATTGTCATTTAAGTGAGAATACGTGCAGCGTACATAGTGTTTTACTCCCAGAGGAATTGTAAAATACGTTTTCAATTCAGGTGAGAGCTGTTGTAGGTTACTAAAGGCCAAATTGAAGATACCTGAATCATACCTAATACGGAGGCATCACAAAGTAGCTATGTATTTTAGCAATGTCACTCAATTTACCTTTACAATTTATGAGAAGAAGGTTAAAGTCAAACCCTCGGGTATAAAGGGTTCAAAGAGTCAAAACATTGAGCCAACATTTCATTTGGAAGGATCAGTCTTCAAAAAGACTATCATAAAAGCCTATATTTATTAATATAGCATTTGGGGACTTTTGGATTCTGTAGCAGCAAGATAGTGCTATTGCAAAAGAGGTTTATGCAATATTAGACTCTGAAAATTACTGGTATAAGATGACGTAGACATAAAGGCACATGTCACAGTTGCAACATAAACATGATTTAAAGTTATTTAGTAGCAGCATTTGTTGATATTGCAGTAGCACTTAAAGATTTCAACAGGGATTGCCACCACGCACACTGAAAGAATGATACAGAAGTGTTAGGACCCAAAGGCACAAACAAAATATGGATAAATTTGTGAACACGCTGAACTGTCACAGCTTGAATTGTGTCCTCAGGTAGATAACTATGTCCCAGTCCTGCAGTCGAATTAACCCTAGAAAATCCAAAATGCCGTCAGCTGCCATGAGGATGTAACTAATTTTTTGTGCTAGCTGAACTTTTAGGTCATTATTTTGAAGGTGTTTTTCTCTGTTAGTAATAGTGTTTATTCCTACAACATCAGTTTTAAAAATGCAGTCTATTTTCCACCATCCATCATTTTACTCTTTGATGTGATTCTCATCAATAGGGTCTTGTTACTATCAGTTCTACTTTCTGATTTAGGATGCTACAGCACTTCTTTAAAAACTATATCATTGCAATAATTACAAAGTAATGAAAAGACAATGTGTTCTTATGCAGTTTGAAAAGAAAACTAATAACTGTGTTCTTGTTTTTTTCATTTCATCCATGCCTTTGTCCTCCATTCTTGCACAGTCTTTGTTGAAAAGACCATTCAATGTGTCATTTGCTCTTCTTTATTTCATTTACAATTCCATTAAGGAGTTGCTTTGATGAAAGCTGCAATTTCAAAACTCAGGACTAATATATGAGCTTTGCTTTAATTTCTGATTTTTGCTTTCCTACTGAGGTTACGGCACAGTTCATAAAATTATTCCTTTTTTTTACTGGCTGGTGTTTATTTGCTATACCAGGTGGAAAGGAAGCTGTATAAGTTCCTGGGGGACCGTGGTCCCAGTTTTTCTCAGACTTATGCTGAGATGTCAAAGCAAGTAGTTCTGATGTTCTGTGTCAGTTATCTCCTATGTGCAATGCGGAATTGGGATAACAATATTTATTCAACTTAAATAGGAGTCATTAGACTTAAGATCTCTATGAAAACTTTGTGCTGTGATTCTCAGGAAGTGCAGCGAAGTTTTAATTCTGGAACTGGGGTAACTAAGCTGGGTATTGCCTAGTTTCTAGAGTGGAGAACAACTAGGAATTGGAATAAAGCCCAGCAGTCCTTGCACTTTATGAGGGTTTTCAAAGCAGTGCAGATCTGTTTGCAAAGACCTTCAGCCTGAAGACAATTATCCCATGAATGACTGTGACTACTTTAAACCTTTTCATGTGGCCAGCATGATTTGTAGGAGATGTTTCAGGACCTGAAAACTAAAAAAAAATATAGAATATAACAATTTGTTAGTAGGAATATTTTTGTTGCTATATTCACAATTGGTTCCTTGTCTTACAGTACCCCAGCCCATGGTTTTGTGTCAAACATAAACAAAGAAGTTGGGCACCACAATGGTGTAAATATGTGTATGACCGAGAGTAAATATGACCTGAGAGGATTCAACACTAGAAGTAAAATCCTGAAATGTACCACACATAACCTAATAGTATGAAGTTCTTTTCGGTTTCTTGTGGGTTACACAAGCATACTTCAAAGAGACCAATCTCAGATGGCACAACTTTTCCTTTTCCCATGAGAAACCAGTCCTATTAATGAATTCTAGGACAGTACTTTCCAGAAACAACTGAGAATATGATCTCTGGATAGTATGGATGGAGCATTATCTGCAAATTTGAATAATATGTCTCCAGACAATTCAGCAGCACCTGTGATACTAGAAAAACCTATTTATATTCCACACTTCATGTTTTTGGCAGCTTGATGGACTGCATGTTCCATCATTCTGACATACTGAAACAGATCTCAATGTGACTAAGTGGGACAGTGAGTGTTAGGTGCTGGGATTGAAGTTCTTGCTAAACAGTTACCTATTTAAAACCAAGAATATATATACAGTTTGCTAATTACCTGAATTAAATGGGTTATCTGAATGCCTGTAATTCTTTATGACCAATAAGAAATGCATTATTTCAACTAACATTTTCATGTCTGTTCAGAGATGCTCAGGAACTATTCATGATGAACTGAATCAAAACTTGTCCTATTAGATCACTAAAAGCTTGTGCAAGTTGACAATATTGAACTACAGTACACAAGAGTTTATGAACCAGGTTCAATATAACAATCATACTTGTTTTCAATATTCAGTAAAGGAATCTCTGTAAAAGTACAGTATGTCATGATGGAAAGGGGGAATCATTGAAAGCAGATAGATAGATAGATAGATAGATAGATAGATAGACAGACAGACAATTTCTACAAGCCATTGACTTTACTGGAAATTGCACTGGCACTCTCTAATCTCCGAGGGCATCACCACAGCACAGATAGGCTGTCAGGCTCAGACCATGTTTCTGGTGGGCAGTCCCATCAGTTAGATAGTAGGTATCTGTGTTTGGTATTCCTTCAGAGTGGCCAGCTCCATTCTCCAGAGACAGCTAGCATTGGCCCGAAGTGTCAGAAGCTGATCACTTCTTGAGCTGTCTCCTCTATGATTTAGAGAGGAAGGTATGTCCTCATATATATGTTTTCGTCCTTTTTGTCTTCAAATTAATTAGCAATGCCGTAACTCCGTACTTAATGTGGGATTTTTTGGCTACTGGACCTGTGTTACTCCCTTTTTTCCCCTCCATGTTAAACTGGTCTTATTAAGGACAAAAAAATAATGCAGTCACATTTCAATATGCATATGTTATAAGAGTAATTGCCTTTTTTCAGTTGCCAGACATTCTATTTGCATGCTGGAGATATTCATGGAAACACAGTGCATAACAAACTGTCTCTCAGCACAAGAAAAATAGGCTGAAACCATTGCCACCATGTTAATTCAGACAATAAAGATTTAATTAAATGTCTTTAAATGGCTTCCTTTTAACTATCTCTCACTCAAATTACTTTCCTCCTATTAATCATTTTTACCCTTATTGTAAACGTATCAGTCTTGTAAATGTTCATATTTGGTGTGCTCATTGTAGCTAGAGACAGTCCTTGGAAAAAATGGGAGACTCTGTGCTCCCTGACTTTGTGAAGAGGTTGGACAGATAGACTGTAAGGGCCATAATGTTGAGAGCAGAAGGAAATGAAGAAATGAAAATGAGCTTAGGATTCAATATAATTGAGCCTGGAAAATAACATTAGGAAAATAGGTGGTTGGGGAAAAATCAACAAGAGCTGAAAATTACTTAGTCCAGCGTAGTAAAACCCACTATTAAGATCATGGTCTGTTCCTGAAAAGGCTAATATTAGACAAATTCCTCTCTTACCAGCTTCTACATCTCATGCTCTTCCTCACTTCTTCCTTCACTCCTTCCGTCCAACTCAGGTTTTGATGCACTCCTTTTGCCAGTGCAGGTACTGGGACAGGAGGAAGGACCTACAAGTCCGTCACTCTTTGTCCCGCTATGGCTTTCCTGGCCACACTCCTGGAACTGGCTAATGATTGCAGGCAGCATACCATGTGTGAACTAGAGGTTTCTTGTTTCTAAAAACAAAAAAACTCAGATGCTGGAAATGAGATCTTGAAAGCAATATGTAAAACGAATAGCAAATCAATCAAGGGAGGACATGACATGGAGGTGGTGAGCCAGACAGTGCAGGAGAGATTTTGAGAAACAGATAATACAGCCTGATGCTGGAAGCTTGCTTCTGGAGAGGAATGAATGCAACATGAAAGTAGGCATACAGCTCCAAAATTGGTACCCTGCATTCACCAGGATCTGTACACTTCCCTAGGAATTCACCAAGTTTCTAAAGCAGGCCCATGTCCTGCTCCAGGGCTCACATCCACTGAGATGTTTGGGTAATTTGTTCCTGTTTAAGAACTTACCCACTCAAATTAACTGCAATTCATGGGCTGTTATCTATCTTGAGCTCTGATTTGGAGTATTTCACTGAAATGAAAAAGATCTTATATGATTAAAGAGGCATTTAGTGTCTCAATTTCTCTAAGTACTTTTCTGGTCTGAGAGAGAATTCTGTCTTCTGTGCCACCTAGATTGCTGCTGGTTTAATACAAAGACTGAAGATGTTTGAATAAGAGGTAAAATAATCATGGGGGGAAGTTTCATCAGAGATTTACATCAGAGACTGGGGATGTAACAGGTAATCTCAAAAAAGGTGTAGGGAATTCCTGTAAATAACTTTCCACTCTGGCAGTCATGAATAAAGAAATAACAGCGGAAGTAGGGTAACTATTGAGTAAAATGTTTACTTTACCTGAATAGTTTTGAGTATTATATAGTGCCATATGTTTCTGTCCCTGTGATAAGAATATTGCAATGAGGTGTTTTTCTCTACATACTCCTTTTTTTGTAGCACCTTTGTCTCCATATATTCAAATGTCATCAGCCCCCAGTGGACAACATCAGACTGGTTTGTTGTAGTTAAAGAATAAAATATGAATGAGAACATTTACTATAACCCTATAGGGAAAATACAGACAGCACAGAACCTCTTGTCCAGTTTACAATATAGAGGGATATTTTTATCTTGTGTTTGCACATTCATGTGAATATTTATTTCTGCAGACTGTGGCTTCCTTTCACCCTAAAAGCTCTCAAAACATTAATTCATATTTTTTCATTTGGCCTTTCATTGTAATAAAATTAGTTGTCTTGCTAATTCCCTAATTTAAGCATAATTTGAATGGTACAGATGCTTTCTATGGTACTTACAAGACAGTAAATGTGTGCTGATTTTGTTCATAATAACCAATGCACAGAGGAGCTACCCATTAGGGATGGTCAGGAAATGCAGGCTACAGGTTGTAGCTATTATAGATGGCTTTCACATACTAATCCAATGTGCTTCTCAGTTTTGATCATTATGAGTAGTTGGTATGAATTAGCAGAATTGTGTTGGGAAACTGCTAATCCATGTCTCACTGCTATTGAAATGCAATAAGTTTTCCTGAGAAGAAAATAAATATCCTTACATACACTGAAATGGTTGTGTATGAGAATAGCTAGTAATAAAAGAAAACTATTCCTGCTATTGCAAGCCAAGGGTGAAGTCAATGAACCTTTCCTGAACTACTGAACTAAGCACTAGTTTATATGTTTGGTAAAGGTTATTTTCTGCTCTATGCTCCCTAGAAAGCCAGACTTATAGTGGCTGCTAGATTTGTGACCAATTACCCCCAAATAGGGGATTATTTTGATGCATGGAGAGAAAGAGGAACAGTGAAAGGATGTATTTCTCTCCAGGCTTTAAGACTGGAAGGAGAATTGGGAAATCCAATCCAAATTTCTTCATTCTTCTACCTAATGGGCCTACAACTTTAGAAGTAAGCAACCTTTGGAAAGGTAAAATTCTAAAGAGAATCTGTGGCCAAGATTCTCTTGAAGATTTATCAACCCAGAACCTTCAAAGAACTACATCCTCCAAAGTGACCAGTTTGTATATACTGTGGAAAATTTTGTATGCGTTGCTGATTTGTGGATATTTAACATGTTTTCAGACATCTCTCTCTGAATTGCAAAGATTTTCCTTCATTGTAGTTGTGAATATAATTCTTATCTAAATTCAGCATGTTTAAAAAAAAGACCCACCAAATTTACTGGACTTGAAATCCAGGAAAACCAGACTACTTTACCCATATTTCAGCAGTATTTTCCACCACTTAGTTCATTCCAATTAAATTGGCTACTTTCATAAATATCCAAGAAATATTAGAAACCTATATTCAGGCTTGTGGTTCTGAGAATTCTTTTTCTTGATCCTCCTGGTCATAGGGAACCCATGTACAGGAACATGTCTTTGAAGGTGATGATTATGCTAGGTGTGTTAGCATGCATGAGAAAATACTGCTCAGGGTGTTGAACTATTTTTGTTTATTTATAGTAAACTATTTTTCTTTCTAAGCAGGCACCATCAATTTGAAATTGTTGGTGGAGAAGAGTAATGAGGAAAATATCAGATGTTTGATTTGTTGCCCCTGCTTTTTGGTATTCATTGTGCATGTATGCATTTCCAGAGTTGTGAAAGAAGGCAAGCTGCCTAGAGCATTCAAGAGCAGCAGCAAAAGTGAAATGAACTGTCCTTTTCCATGTCCCTCAGCTGCCTCTTTGGGACAAAAGTGACAATTTGGTGTTCTGTGCTCAGCACAACTAAGAAGGTGTGCAGCTGAGTGACTTCTGAAGACTGGAGCGCTTCTCCTGGCAGTGGTTTCTTTACAGTATTTTTGCATCTTTGGTAATACTGAAAAAGAAATGTGAAGAACACAAACACCAGTAAAGAAACTTGAAAATTAATGAATGTGGTGCAGAAATGTCTTGTAGATGATTGTTGTGATAAAAATGAAAGGGTTAATTTTGTTCAATTTGAGGTTGGTTTTAAGAATTCAAGATTAAAGAAAAAAATCAACTCCCATACAGCCATAAGGTTGTATATCATCTTTGAATGCTTCTTATGGTCTGCACAGACCTCTTGAACTTCAGTCTTCTAGTTCATATTATCTGAGGAAA